>OMKL01103281.1:0-17017 GCA_900302295.1 Parasudis fraserbrunneri | reverse complement strand
CTCAGTCACACACACACACACACACATGTGCGTGCACACACAGAGCCCTCATTATAGATGCATATAGCACAAGGACATATAAACACACACGAATGCACGCACGCACACACGCACATGCATGGATGCACACTCACTCACACTCTCCTCCCCCAATCATTACACATGCACACACACACACACGCAAACAATAAGTCCCCATCACACAAATCCCTTGGCACACGAACACCAAAATAATTCATGCACACTTCCAATCCCCCACACACACACACAAGCAGTCACACGGCACGAACGCACAAAATAGAATAAATACACTGAATACATGGTCCAGTCAGTCCAACAGTGTGATACAAAAGCCAGATCCTGCATCACTCATTGGGTTTAATGCGTACACACGTACACACACCAGGGCCAGGAAATGCAGAAAACAGATCCTGGGCATCTACTGACACCAGTGAGGCAAGGCCCGCCTTTTCCATTAGACACTGACGTCAGTTTTCCACAGAGACATTTCAACCCAAATTACAGGAGATCAAACTCTTCCTCTGTTAACGGTTAAGAATAGATCAATCTCACATATTACGTACAGCACACTGGCTTAGAGGATAGTTTCCTCTACACCGTACAGTGAAAAATGGTCATAAATAGGGGTACGCCTGGCCAACTGTTTACCGAGACAGAGGTGGCTGTGAAAACCCTGATACTGCATTGGCCCCAGCACCATATTTCAGCCATTGCATTCAGATGTATGGAAATGTATGGAAAACACCCGGGTGTGTGACAGCGCATACATTTAACGCAGGCGCCATGTTTGCTTGTGACTGAGCTCAAACAGACCCCCTGTTCAGTAGAACCAATACATTTAAGTTGATCAAAACCCCCGTTGGAACACGGTTGTTTTGGACCTGGACAACCACCATTCACAGTTGAAATTGGTCAGCAACAGGTCAATCACTATGAACAGGGCACCATCTAGTGTTGTATACAGAGTATGGGAGAGTTGAAAAGTTTCCCTCCTCTTTCCAACATGGCCATGTTAGCAGTGTAGAACACCCTCCCCCCATCCTGCACAATATATATCTGTACTTCTATAATCCAAAACATTGAGGTCATCAGGTCAGTTGACTTTAAATATATATATTTTTTTTTTTTACTCCACCTGCACTACTGAGCTGAAATTGAAAAAGGCTAGGTTTGGGCACTAACCCAAGGGGCAGTAGACTAGGGGGGCTGGGCGCCAGATGTGATTGTTTGCATAGGCTAGGCCTCCAAACAAACCAAAGCCTGTACTGCTGCTTGTGTCAAGACAAAAGGAACATTTGAAGATGGGGTAAACTAGATGAAGACACACCATTCTCAAAGTACTCTCCACAGGGCATGATAGCTTTTAGCCAGTAGATGTTTTGTTGTGTTATTTTAAAACACAGGACTGACACACACAGCTTTACTGGCCAGTGTTGACACCTACTAAATCTCCCCAAACTACAATTCTGCATTGCAGTAAACTACTGGAACTGTACAACAGAGTCTGTAGGCCAACAGCGGAGTGCTGCACAACCGTGCATTCCTGTCAAAATCAAATAACCTATATGAATATTTAGATCATGGAAATAAGTTTTGTACTGTGGGTAATTTTCCCTTAACTTCACCATCCTGCAAAGTGCTCATTAGCAACAAAGCATCTGTTGATTAATTACAATGACCACATTTCATTCTAATAGAGAATTATTCATTTGAACTAAGATGCCACAGGGGAACTCGAGGCCTAAAATCTTAGAAACCTACTTAGACTCGCCTCACCCAAGCCAAGTATAATAGAAATGGCAGTAGCTGAAGTACAGTAATAGATATTAACCTGTTAAACCCTGTGAGATTTCCACATATCAGTTTGATGGCGTGGCACACCCAACATCAAACATAACCTGAACTAAGTACATAACATTTGGAATACTCTCAAAACCAAACAAACCAAAAAAAACAAACCCCAAAAAACCGTGGGAAAAGAATACAACGCAGCAAATGGTGTTTATTGTCAAGGTGTAGGAGTAGGACAATGTTATATGTGCATATTTCAATATTGTGTACTCTAATTGTGCAACAAACTAAGCTACAGTATATACACACATCTATCATTAACTGTTGATAGCTGGATGACAGTTATACTGTATAACAGTAAATCTAGTTGGCCGGTTGCTTGGGCAGGACAGCCTCTTAGACAATCCATCAAAGACCCAAGACTTTGGTATCATCTGTGTCAAATGCAGAATGGTGACTCTTACTCTTACAGTGTAATATCAATCAATACAACTAAACACATCCATTAAAAACATCCACATGAATATACTCAACGCAACAAATGTTATGCAGAAAAAATCTTTTTTTTTTTTCCTCGTCTCCTCTCGTATTTCACCTCATCTCCTTAAAATCCAGTAAAGGTTAAACAAAACATTTAAATGTTACATATTTCATAAAAGTAAAAGAGAATAATGTTATGAGGACCCCCTGTCTAGATACCAACGATGTCTTGTGAAAAATATACGTATAGTAGAGTGAACTAAACATTTACATGATTTTACAGGCGGAAAAAAAGAACATCGTTTTAGAGAATTCTTTAGAATAATAATACAGCCCCACAGTCTTATGAACATGCTAATGATCTCTTGTTGCTCACTCTGATCATTGTCCATGTGATAGAAGGCTTATATAGCCTATCACAGGGTTGTGGATATATACGTGTGTGTGTGTGCATACATGTCTGTATATTGTTATGTTTGAGTGAATGATTGAGTGCGTGTGTATGTATGTATGCGTGTGCTTCATCAGTATGTATCAATGTTTATGTGTGTGTTTGTATATTCAACAGTCCCCCGAGTTATGCGAGTGTGGCCCCGTCTCCATTTTCCAGTCTCTCTCGTCGGGAGCGCCTCCTTGCTGGGCTTGCTGGGAGGCGGCGGGGGACAGGGACATCTGTCTGCGGGGGTTGCCGCTGTGCATGGTGTTCCAGTGGCGCTTCAGGTCGGACGCTTTGATGAAGGCCTTGTCGCAGGAGCCGCAGTTGAAGGGCCTCTCGCCCCGGTGCTGCCGCTCGTGGTCTTTCAGGTGGGACTTGTGCTTGAAGGCCTTTTCGCACATCTGGCAGCCGAAGGGCCTCTCGTTGCTGTGGACCCTCTCGTGCCTCTTCAGGTCCGGGCCTCTGATGAAGGCCTTCCCGCACACCAGGCAGCGGTGGGGCTTGAAGCCGGTGTGGATCTTCAAGTGCTCCTTGAGATGGGCGGCGGTGGTGAAGGCTTTGGGGCAGTGCTCGCAGCCATAGGGCCGGTTAGCGGTGAGGAGCCTCTCCTTTTTGGCGTTGTGGTCGATGGGCTTCCCTCCGGGCCCCTGGCAGGAACCGTGGTCGCGGTGGCCGTAGAGCAGGTACTCCAGCTTCATGTCGCTTGAGGAGGAGCTGGAGCTCCAGCCGTGGCCGTGGGGGTCTTTGCCCATGTTGCCACTGTAGTTGTGGGGCTGGGAGACATGAGAGCCCCCTGGGCCCATGCCATCCATGCCCTGGTCATAGAAGCTGTTCTTCCTCACCTCCTCCATGGCCAGCTCTTTGAGAATGGCGTCCTGTGCTCTCATACCGTGGTCACCAGGGGCCTGGTTCTCCCGGGTCTTCATGTTGGTCAACTCACGTTTCTGGGTACAAAGGTTATCAAGGAAGTTGATACCCAGGATCTGACCTGATGACATCATCATGTTGATATCCTTCTTCCTGACAGCCAGCCTGGCTGTGTACATGTAGTTAAGCACCTCTTCAAAGATGTCAGAGCGGATGAAGTCCAACTCCACAATGGAGTTGTCCTCGTCACTCTGTTTCTTGAAGAGCTTTTTGAAGTAGTTGCTGCAAGCTGCCAAGACACAGCGGTGAGCCCTGAATTCAATGTTTTCCACCACCACCACCACGTCACAATGCTCACCCTCCATTCTCTGTTGGTTGAGCATCTTCAAAAAGGTGGCTTTGTGGTCATAGTCGATATATCTCAGTAAGTCAGACATGTTGCAGGTCAAATAGGAGCAACCTGTTAAATAAAGAAGAAAAATATGTAAATAAAAACTTTTTGTCTTTTTACAATACGCTCAGGTACATAGGTACGTAATATTCAAAAGTAAGGGGGTGGAGCTTTTGACAATGATATTTGTATACTTATTATGGTAATTTATACAGATTAAGTATGCAACACCGATTCATGTCCAAGAACGACTTTAAGACACATTTTGCTAACTTGTTGACTATTATTGTATTCGACGGCAGATCAGTGTCGAAATCACAGAGAGTAAACAAAAGTGGCCAAATCAGTCATGCAGAAATCCTTTCGGAAAAAAGGCCCGAAACATGTTAAAATACGCAACTACAAAGAAATTCCAACTTACAAATATACGGAAATTAGTGCAATGTTAGTATTGCAAGTAAAGGACTTCAGCTCTGTGTTTGCGTGCCAGCTGAGCTGCGTGTAGAAAGGATAACCTTAGCTAGAATATTTCACATTTCACTGCGCCCAGCCATTTTGGTCAGCAAGCCTCCATTGGCATGTTTCGGCGTCTTTAACCACTCAGGAAATATCAAATAACATGCCACATTTGTGAACAAAGAATAAAACGTATTATTTTGCTTTCGGTACACCTTCAAAGCATTAAATAGTAAATAAAAATGTAATACCCGAAGCCTGAACGCGATCCTTGTGTTGTCACGCAAGGCAGTCGACGACGATCCAAAGCTGTCGTTTTTCCTCTTCCTCCTCTTGTTGTGACTATCGCACTCTGGAGGAAATGCTGCATTGTATTGCTGCCACCTACAGCACCGGAGCACGCACGCACGCACAAATTCCAGGGGGTGGAGTTTTATGATCGGCTATTTAACTATGATTCTGTTTATGCACTGTGTGTATTACTCATGCCATTTAATATTTTGCTCATTATTCTTCACTTGATGTGCACTGCAAACCTCTATTAAGGCTACAGTTTGTATACATATCCTCTCAATTAACCCAAGGGTCGGGTAAGTCAATTACGGATTTAGATAAATAATTTATCAGATAGACTTCTCATGCCAGACACCACACACATCCCGTCCCCATACCTACAATATATACAAAAATAAGGCCTTACTTCAATATTCGAAACCCGAATTAATAAATTGAGCGAAACACTGTTAGCCTTAAAGCCTGCCTGAGGTTGACCCCGTTTAATGAGTTCAGTTAGCTATAGGTAAAATGTTTCACACTATAACTTCGATAGATGATCACTTTTACATAGTTAACATTGTCATTTAGTCAACAAGTCAGCGGTTTTTTGGCATTGGATGGTATAATTAGTCCTTCCGGTAATACTACAGATCAAGTTGCAGAAGCCATTTGAAGGGTCTAACAGTCTATGGACGTAGGTCATGTAGAATTCAAATTAAGTCCAGAAGTCGTCATCGAGCTGTTTATTGAATTATATGCTCTATACCACACAATATAATTGCAGATGTGAATACTGAATACAGCCCCACTGATGACATGAGTTTCAATAATGTAGTCAATATTTTATTTGAAAAAAAAGAAAAGAAAAAAAGACAAAATTAAAATGAATGCATTTGCCACTTTTATTTCACTGTTTAAGAGATGTTACTGTACATGAATAATACCTTGTAATTCACATACAGTTTGGAACAGATGAGAGGCATATAGCTGGCATGTTCTGGAGTTTAACAGATCATTCTTGGCTTTGCATCTAGTTGGACAGAGCTCACCAATCGCTCCTTGGCCAGTCAAACAAGCTGGGATGCCTGGTACAGCCAAAAAATGTAACCATCAACCATGAAGAACATTCAAGGCTTTGCATGGGCACAAAAATCATCTTCCTGCACAGCAATCTAGCTTGATCCCTCTCCTTTTAAGAATACTAAAACAGACTTAATGTTTCACCGTCTCAAGAAATGTTGCAATGGCAGAATCATTTGGTGAGGAAAAATACTTAAAAGGATCATAAAAACAAAAGAAAAAAAACAACAACATTTCAAGTAGACATGACCAAATCATTTGCTAGAGATATAATTGGCCTTTTCCTCAGAAAGCTTAGATATGTACAGTACTTGATCATGTTCATTTTTGTAATGCATGTCTGACTAAAAATCATTGAATGGGTGGAGTGAGGCTATGCTTGCTGGCAATGAGGTTGGCACATCAATAGAAAGGTTATATAGTGTGTGCTCTAACATGTACAGCCTACAGCATTTACAGTTTTTGGAGTGATGGCTTTATTTCATAAATAAAATGTTGCTACAATAATTATTCTCAATAATCATAAAAACGCATCAAATTCATAAGGCAGTGAAAGAAAAAGATTTGCCTGTTGCACACAGTGAGTCAGCGTGCAGATGTATCGAGAACCGTTTTTATCTTACAGTTTTCTGTAGGATATTGTCATTCTTTGATAATGCAACATTGCGTCCTTCTCATGCAAAATGCATTTTTTTGCAGGTGATGGGTGGGACTGGTGGCGAGCTGCAGCGTTTCTAGAGTAGGAGTCATCTAGTCTTCGGAGGGCCGCGGCATTATATATGGAATCCTGGGTGTTGGATGTTGGGAGGATGAGTCCTTGAATGGTAAACAGTCCTCAGCCTTATTCCTACAAGCAAGGGGAAAACAGCAGTTGGAACACTGTAACCGATGACCTCTAAACTGCCAATGCCACACCAACACCAAACCACACCAAAACCACAACAATGCAATGCCCGAGCCAAACAAAGGTCATGGAAATGTCCTATTCCCTCGACAGATAACGGGAAGACCACAAGTTCAGGGAACGTATATAGTGGATGAGAGGCAGGCATCTAATGGGGCACAAATAATATTTAGTATATGTTAATAATGCTTCTCATAACAGTTATTCTGACAGGCAGACGTTAAACAGCACAGCACGCAGGGCTGAGGGCAAGGCCGCAGAAACAAAGTCATTCCCATCTGGTGAGTCACGCAAGCACACGCACGCACGTACACACACATCCACAAACCCCATGCCTTGGGCTAATTTTCGCTCCAAAGCTAATGAAAAACAAAAAACAAACAAACACACAAAAAAAACCTAGGATGCTACATTGATGTAGAATAAGGTTGTCGTCATCATCACCACCACAGACAGTTTCCAGAAACACACCACTTGAAAGAAAAGGGGAACGGGGTTAGAACACACATACAAAATAAGAAAAAAAACACAGCGCAGTGTGATAGAATGGAATGGGAGGTTCCATCTCACCGCTCCATGCCTGTCAGTCAAAACACACCAAAGGAATGAAAGAAAGAAAGAAAGAAAGTAAGAAAAACCTGTGACAGTGCAGAAGCCAGACATGTTGAAACACATATTGGTCATGTTTGCAGACTTGGTTTTTAAAGTTGCAACATGAACTCCTGACCCATTATACAGAGATTCGATGTGCATGTTTGTGTAACGTGTCATTTGAGCTCATCATTCATTACTATGATAATGTGAAGATATCGATTCTTCACATTTCAAGGACATATCTTGTCCTGGAACATGTTTTACAAAGGGTTGCGTCCAACTACATAATGTTTTTTATAATAATAATAATAATAATAATAATAAAAAGAAACTACTACTATTACTACTGCTACTACAACAACAACAACAACAACAACAACAACAACAACAGTAATTGTATTGTAAGAGTTAGGTTGAGCGTAGACCTTAGATAACTAAAGGCACATCTGATCTTGTATACACAGGGTCAAATTTCAGTCAATGCAGATGGCTTGGCAGACCTCAGCCTAAACACACTAGCAGGAAGCAGAGCTGGTTTAGCTGGTATTACGTCACTCATCCTCACTGGTGGTGTCTACTGCATCAAAATATTCTACAAATGCCTTGTGCAAGTAGAAGCAGAATTCAGGGACACAAACAACAACAATGTTGTGCTGACGGAATTCATCTCCGAGGATAAAACGTACTCCCTCTCCAGCAGGGGGAGCATTGTAACCAAATTACAAGTGATTGCATGAGGCTGCCAGAGGCATTACCGTAAAGGTTTTTAAGCCTCGTCAACATGAGCTGGAACTATAATATCTGGACTGTGTGCACACACAAGCTGACCCAGCCCTGCCGGGTGGTGAAGAGGTGGGATGATGGCAGTGTGATGCGGTGGCTGTTAGTGCTACAGAAGCGAGAGCCCGTCTGGACCAGTGAGAGAGGTGCTTATGGGGTAAAGCGGTGTGCGGAGAACAGAGAACCAGCTTGCGAGCCCAGCTGAGCCACAACCACTACCGGACCTCATCCTCTTACCTGGGTCAGTCCTCACCCTCCTCTGGCGTGATCTCTGTCTCTTTATGTACCACTACTTTGGTCACTGACATGTCGGGGTGCTGTTCTTTAGCCTCCTTTATGGCCTGAGCCAGAGCCTAGAGAGCCACCCACACACAACACACACACACAGGTGCAGTGCCGGGAGGGACCACCGGGGGGAGACAGAGATAAGGGGGAGTAGGGCAAGGAAATGGGGAAGTGGGAGGAGGGGGGGGCGGTGGATTGTAAGTCATTGTGGCAAATGCGGAAGCTACGACAACTGGACAATACTTGTTTTTAAGTCACATCACCTGTTAATACGGGTTGTAGAATATCACACATTAGAATCACTCCATATCAAATATCTATGAGCCAATCGCTGTGTAAGGAAGATCTGTTAAGGGTTTAAGGAGGGCAGTCTCGGTTCAGCTTTTTACTTAAGTCGTGGTCATCTGTACATATATAATCATTGACAGCACAGAGAGAGGAAAAAGACTGGAGAGAGAGAGAGAGAGCGAGAGCAAGCACTGGAAAGAACGTGACAAATGAGGAAAGTGAGAAACAGAAACAATCAAGAGACCTGATCATGGTCGATGTCTGCATCTCCCGTGATGACAATCCTCTTCTCGATTCTCGTCTCCGATATTCCACCTTTCACCGTCTGAACGGCGGAGAACGGAGAGAGGGCTCTGTTAATGCAGTTCCCTCACACGACCGCTAAGACCCATGCATAGGCTAGAGAGTTCAGAGGTCAAAAGGAGTTTACTAATGGTGACCTTTGTGATGTGTGTGGTTGTCGTGGTGCTGGTGGTTTCCGAGGTGATGGTCTGGGCGCTCAGCAGCACCCCGGGGTCCGTGTCTCCGTTGGCGTCGACCTGTTGATGTTATTCACACACACGTTGTCGGAGGAGTCACTGCACAGACAGCCGGGACACCGCAAACCTGAGTGGCGGTCCTGACCACCGCCTTCTTCATTCATTTCGAGCGAACTCCGTTACACTGTATAGTATACCCCTCTCGCCCCAAACGACTCTATTGCTTGGCATTTAAACACTTCTTTACAATAACTGTCACATGTCAATGTGAAGGGGACAAGCCACAGATTCAAGTATGTCCTGCATGGAGGCATCCAGAGCCTACACTGTTTTATTCTGCCGTTTAGTTTGTGTTTGTCCACTAGTTGTATTACAGTAATTGTCATTAATAAACGTGTATCAATGATTATTTGTCTCTAGCCTTTAAGACTCGAAGCTTTCAGGAGATTTAGAGTATATTCATTGACTTAACATATCAACACACTAACATTTTTGAAGGCCATGTCTGTGTTGGCCACCTGTAGGTGTGTAAGTTAAAGGAAGGAAACACCACAAAGCAAACATACACCTCCTTATATGGAGCCTTAGGTCAACATACTTCACTATGGATTAGAAATGACAATGTCGCATGGATAATTCCAGTTCCTGAAGCCTGTATTTCAAGATTCACTGTGTCAACATGATGTTATCAATCCAATCAAAATGATGTCATCAACCCTAGGGCAATATTTTTGATTTTCTTTTTTTCGTTTTCCAAAAACATTGCCCTAGGATTGATGACATAATTTTGACAACAGCAAAATGCAACTTCAGAAACCTGAAATATCCGCCCAGGGTTGCCACTTCCAATCTGTAACACTGACACTTATATGTTTACCCCAGGCCCTAGATGTGTGTTGCCTTCCTTTAACATATAAGATCATACTGTATATGTACCTCTGCTGCTTCGTAGGTGATGGTCTTTGTCTCTGTGTGGACTACAGGCACCTCCTTGGTGGACGACTCCTCTTGCGGCACCGCCTCCTGACTCTGGGAGACAAACCAGGGCAAAGAGAGAAGCATGAGCCGATCTGTTTCCCGACAGAGCATCGCTCCCAAGAAAGACGGCACTTGGAAAAAGTGCCACCAACAAATTAAGTGTTGCGAGTCTGAAATTTGCAACCACGTGCTAGGTGTGTTCGGTGAACTGCACTGGCTTTATGTTAGAAACAGCCCACACTTCCACAGTGTCACAGCTCATATGATCAAATCAGAGCAAATAAAGACCGCATGCTCGTAAACACAAGCAAACCACCATCAATTTAAGGGCTTAAATCTCTAAACAGGCATGCAGTCATGCATTAGGGACCCTATTTCAGTGAAGGAGAAGATACTGAAGCAGTGGACTGGAAATGACCATAAGGGGTGGAATGCAAATCACAAGGTTTCCATCAAGTGTGTTCGTGTGTGCGTGTGTGCCATTTTCATAGGTTCCCTGATCCGTTCAGAGACAAAACAGTGAAGTAAGAAAGTTGACATTGGAGGTCCATGCTGTGCATTGACCTTGATTATTATTAGTGGCAGATTTGTGCCGGTCAGAGGGGAGGATGGCGGTGAGGTTATGGGCCCGGGCCTGGGCCCTTTGTGGGGGCTGGGTTAGGGGTTACCTCTGCCTGAGGCATGTCTGGGGGTGCGTGTGTGAGGGGGGCCTCTGGGGTCCATGGCTCGGCCTGGGTTACTTCCTGTGAGCTGGAATCTTGATCATCTCCATTCATCTCGTCTCTCTTCAGCATGTTGGCCTGCTGTTCCTCAACCTCCACTTCTTCCTGTGCCTCCAGCTCTCCACCATCCAGTTTCCAAAAAGTTCCTTCTTCATCCTGTACCAAATTCTGCTCTTGCTCATGTTCCTCCTGATCCTCCATCTCTTTTTCCTCACTCTCTTCTTCACATGTCCTCTCCTGTTCATCGTCCGAGCTCTCCTGAACGTAGTAGTACCTCTCTTTTTCATAGGTTAAAGGCAGACCCTTTGAGGTGTCGGGAGAGCGCTCTTTTTCATCCTCTTCCTCCGAACACTGCAGGTTTACTGAACATTCTTCCTCTTCCTCCTCAATAGCATCTTCTAACTTGGTGGGGAGCTCTTCTTCCTTGAAGTACTGCACCTCGGCAGAGAACTGGACTTTCTTGCCGTCTACCTCTGCGACCCCCCACTCCTCGGTTTCTTTTACATCTGTGGATAGCTCTACCTCCTCTCTACAGTCCACCATCACGGCTCTCTGTTCCTCTTGTTCACATGCCACGGGATCTGTAGCTTCTGGCTTGCTGTGCGACTGTTCTGCCGCTAGCTGAAAACGGCTCTCTCCTGCTTTCTCCAGACGGTTCTCCTGCTGTGGCGAGGGCAGCTCATAATCTCCACCATGATCGGCTGTGTTTGTGACATGTACAATGGTGAATCTGGAACATTCCATTATCTCTTCCGTCCTCACCTCATCCTCGTCCTCATCCTCATTCCCCCCTCCCTCCGCACCCGCATCCTCCCTCTCCTCATCTATGGGCTCATCGCTCTCCCCCTCTGCTGCCGCTGCTGAGGACAGCACTGCAGGCTCTGGCGAGGCACTATCGGCGGGTTGGACGCAGTCTACCTTCTCTGTTGTTGCTCTTGGCTGCTGCATTTCCTCCGTCAGCTCTGACTGGTCAGATGCGCCTACTTCCACTTCTTCTTCTTCTTCTTCTTCTTCTTCTTCTGATGACACGGTACAGGGAAAAGCAACTGTTTCAGAAGCACAGACAGACTCAGCCGGAACACTCTCGACAGTATTCTCTTTGAAAGCTTCGGGCTTCACAAGAGCCCCCGACTCAAGCTGTACAGTGAAATCTGGCATCGTCTCGGGGGACCCTGTGGGTAATGTTTTGACTGTGGGCTCTGTGTGTTCCTGCAATGCACTGTGTACCGGCTCTGCCTCTGCTGCCTCTGCTGTCGGGATATTCACCGTAGGTGCTGTCGACTCGGCTGGCACCGCCTCTGTCACCACGGCAACCCCCGCCATCTCCTCTGGCTCAGCGATCGTCTGCGAATGATATGAAAGTATGCGATGAGATCAGCATCTCTGCAATCACAGTCTACATATCACACAACACATGGCAGTCTCACATCACACCTGTTAGAAAAAAGCAAACAGATTGTGGGTTATCCAGTTCTTTGATAAGACATTCTTTACACAACAGCCAGATAGGAAAGAATATAAACCAGTGGGTACGAAATAGTTTTGAGACAATTCATTTTTTCCCCCATTTGAACCCAAACCAGTGAAGAGCCCTATTCTGTACTGTGTGAGGACCAGAGAGGAGTGGTCACCTTATGTGAGCTGGGACTGAAAGAGGAGGAGACCCATCCCAGCGAAGACTGATGGACAGAAGGACAGAGAGGGACAGAGAGGGACAGACAGACAGAAAAAGAGAACACAGTCAAAATAGACACACAGTTCAGACAGAGAACAAAAAGGAAAGTATGGAAAAAGATGGATAGCTCAGAAAATATAGAAAATATTGTATGGAATCCATGGATACAGCATGCATTCTACGGTCTACCAAAGAATCTCAAAATACTAAATACTTCAATACTAAGGAAGTACTGTGAATCCTAAAATCTAAAAATGGAAATCCTGTTTTCAGAATTAGTGAGACCGCCAACAGCAAATGATAGGTTCCAAGAATGTGTATTATTCCAACATCTGTGGCGTAAGAAGAACACCTGAAAATGTCTTCTTAAAAACAGACCCATACAATTTTTCTGTTAGCAGAGTGGTTACAGGGGCACCAGGGGGATTTGGGAAGAGTGAGACGGGGAAAGCTGCAGCGGTGGCATGGAGCCAGGGGCTATGAAGTCACTCTGCTGGCTTTGTGGGGAACTGGTGATAACACAGCTGAAAGCAAGAACGAGCACTGCTGAGCAAAAAGGGTAAAACAAATAAGACCCCTTTCCCCTCCTTATCAACTGTCACAGCCAGCTACTAAGGCAAGGTAAGGTGTTTAGCGGTTAAGCTGTCAACAAACCCAAAGTAACCCCCCCCCCCCAAAAAAAAAAACCCCAAACAAAACAATAACAACTGTATCAAAAAGAAGCAAAGCCTTTGAGAGCAACAGAATCAAGCAGTTTGGCAAGTTTGTGAGTAAACACTGTGGTTTGGTTTGGCACCGTTAGCCATGCAGAGCAGTTGGTTACATTGTAGTTAAACTAGTTAGGACACTGCTAATTGAGGGCAGGTAGTAGGGAGGTGGTGGTAGGGGGAGGGCTGGCAGCGAGAGGTGGTGGTGGCGGTGGTTAGGGGGTGTGGAGGGAGGTTCACTTTTCATACAGTACCACTGCTAAGGACGTAGTTGAGGATTCGGTTACGATTTCAGCAGTGGTCAGGCTGGACTTTGATTGGTCAGCGTGGACCTCATCGAAGGTGAAGACCTCTGTTCTCTGCTGGGACCCTTCAGATGTCTTCTTCAGCTCCATGACTTCCTGTGTTGTTGACAAGCTGGTGACCTCAGACTCTTCCATCTTCACCATCTCCGACACCCACGAAGCCTTGGCCTTCTTGGGCGAGTCACTACCTTTGATCTCATTCATCTGCTTGGTCTCCATCTCCTTCTGACTGGTCTGGACTGTGGTGGTCTTTGCACCAATCTCGCTAGCTTGGTCTTCATTTAGAGTGGGTAGAACATCCGTTTCTTCAGAGGCAGCGGGCACTTCTTCCTCCTCCGCTTGGATCTTTTCTGCTAAGGCGGGGTCCCCTTCCTCCACCTCAGCCTCCGCCTGAAGACCATCACCGTCTGCCTCCTTCAGTATGATGAGCGTTCCCCTCTTGTCGCTGATGGCCTGGGACACCTCCTGCCTGACGGCCCCGGGGCTGACCTTCACCACGGACCTCTCCGACAGCTCATCCTGGGAGTCAGGGGTCTTCTCCGTCTCCCTGAGGGCCCCGTCGCTGAAGACATCGTCGTCCATGGTGGTGGACATGCTGATGCCGTGCGGCCCGGAGGAGGTGGCCCCGTCCGTTACATTACTGTCCAGCACGTATTTCACCATATAGCCTGCTGCCTGGGGGAGACAGCTGGCTTATTGACACTTGGCCATTCAAATTAATTAACAGACAGAAGGCGTAAGTGGTACAGACACACATAGCCAAAATACACCATCAGTGAGCTCAAGAGGAACCACAGATATAGAGGACACACTTAGAAATACAAACAGTGACACACCAAGACATACAAACAAATACATAGATATGTTTGAGTGCGACAAACAAATGGAGCGTAGCTTACCTCAGGGGCAGCAGTAGCTTCCGGTTCTTCCTTCTTCTCATCCTCTGCAGACTCTTCTTCGTCTGTCGCCTGCAGGAGAAGATGATGATGATGATGAAAGAGTGTCAGTCAGAGCGAACCGGACGTACACAATAACCATGACTCAGTCTGCCCATGGCCTTACTGTCACAAGCTCCCATGAAGGAGATCTGTATCCTAAAGGTCTCTGGAGAGAATCAGTAGCCCTTTCATTTCCAGAGTTCACACATTTCTGATGTTAATGATGCATCTTCAAAAGACTGTAATTAGAGCTACTGATTCATCCTGCATACAGTTATCTTGATTATATTACACAGCAAAGGACAAGGACAGGCTTGAGAATCAGTTTTCTTGTCTAACTCCAGCGCTCATATCAAACAACACTGTGCATATTAATCATACTGTCTCATATGGAGGTTAGAGAAATATGTTTATCAGCTGTTCATGAGATGTGAAGGAGTTAAAAGTTATGTTGGCACTTTTCTGGAGACACACACAGACTCACTGGAGTAAACAGCTCAACGTGCAATTTTATTCATACAAAACCTCTCATGACTGTACATAGATTAATATCCTTCATTGCCCTTTTCCACTGTAAGAACCTGCAGTGGCGAAGCGCGCTGTCAAACCGAGCTCATGGGTTTCAAAATTGTCTCCATGGTAAATGGGGAGGTTTCTACATGAGGTTCTCACAGCTACATTTTGGAGCAGCCCAGGCGGTGCTACTAAACGCTAGTTCCAGGAACACTGGGCATGGAGCCAGCAGCGCTCTCCATTTTGACTGGTCAAGAAATGCGTTTACATCCGTAAACAGGCAGCTAGCCGGGGGTGAAAGTTCAGCATGCCATTTTTTTTTTAAATCCCAGCGTGAATGAAATATCTCATACCATGGACTCTACTGTGGACAAATGCTGAGGTGCAGGCCGTCAACAGTATTTGGGGTATTTTTCACAAAAGAGTGAAAAATAACAAAGAACACGATTATAAGTACAACAGGAGCCTCTTCCATGTTTGCGAACTGCGTCAACATGCCAAACGACGTAGGCGGCGTAACGGTCGCTTGAATTACAGTGGAAAAAGAAACAAGAACCCATCTCAGAACTTTCAGAGGTTCTTAAAGGTTCCTTTATAGAAAGTTCCCCAAGTTCCTTTGACAATGGAAAAGCGGCATTACTGAGGTACCCATATTATACACAGAATGTCTTGAACTAGACTCATTATGTAAACGCTGCTGGCTGCAGCTGTATTCTAGAGTGCGACTCCTGTGCTGCGGGTCATGTGAGAGGCCCCCTGCTGATGTCATACTTCACACACATACTGCTAATTAGTGTGGCCGGGACTGCGGCTTACATCCTGGGGGTGGAGGGGCTCGATCATGGGCGCCTCGTCGGCTTTGGGCGAGCGTGTGGGGGATGACGACATTCTCTTCTCCCACTCCGTCATGCCCGGGGTGCTGACGCCCGTCTCCAGGAAGGAGCGCTTCAGCTCGCTGATGTTGCTCTGGTGCTTGACCAGGTCCTCGGAGGGCTCAGTGTCCTAGTCGACCAATCACCACACAGGGAGGTTGAGTCCGAGGGACGGAAGCCATGCTTCAAAATACGTAGCTTGCCATATCCGTTAGTTTGCATGTGCATATCCGGTCAAAATAATGGCAGAAAGTCACGGTTGTTGTAACAAAAATAGCAGCTGGTGCTTAAATGCTGAGGGAGCATTTAAGACCAACTTAATGCAATGAAAATATAAGGCTTCATGCATAGCTTCATGGGTTTAGTTTAGAACAACACTCCCACTGCTCGTTAGGAACACTGCAAACCTCGATTTAATCTAATCTATTAGTTATTGTTTGATCTCACACAAAATGAGTTTGAACACTCACAGTAAAGTGACTGATACAGTAAATAATAATTTTACTGTAATCCACGATGTAAATCCACAGAAAATGTGGCAAATACTGATTTACTGGTGGTGAGTCAATGATATTTCAGATCAATCCAGTTAGGACTCTTCATACCACGGTACCACGGCATGCATAACTGCATCATGCATCTCTTGTTATACCAACCTCTAACATCAGATTACTATGCTTGATAAAAACGTTCTCCCCTTTTACTCGTCTTATGAAACTATACTGTAAGACAAAGAATGGGAGACAAATTGTCAGCTGAAATTTGTCCTTCAAAGTTAAATTCAAACGATTTCATCTGGAGAGTTTGGGAGTTTTGTATTCTGTGGCTGTGAACGAAATGATGGTCAAAATCAACTACCAGAGAAAAGTTACTGGACCACAGCTGAAAACATACAAACACAAAATCCATTTGGAGAGAAAAAAAAAAGAAAAAAAAGAAAAGAAAATGGAAGCAGCAACAGAAACTTGAACATCACTCCATCACTTCTATAAACAAAAAGTACAACAACAACAACAACAACAACAAAAGAAGAACTGAAATGGTGCGTTCAGAGGCAGCGACAGCAGCTTGTATAGTCAACTCAGTGATTATTAAATAGAGCTCAGTCTGGTTGTGTTGTGGTGCGAGAGAGAGAGTGCGGCGGCGACAGCGGCAGGCAAGGCAGGACAGAAGGTAACT
>OMKL01103279.1:0-13931 GCA_900302295.1 Parasudis fraserbrunneri | reverse complement strand
CACAACACCTGGGCCCAGTTGGTGAACCTGTCGGGGTGCTCGGGGTAGGGCTGGGGCTCTGACTGCGTAGTCACACCTCTCAGACTTTCAGAGAGGCTCAGGTAAGGGTTGGCTGTATTGGGGTCCAGTGTTAGGTCATTGTGATCTGGGCAAAGGAGAGAAGTACTGTCAAAACCCCAACTTATGGTCGTTTTGATGATGAAGTCAATAGCCTTTATCAAATGATGTACTCACAATGTAGAAACTCAGATCTTGTCCTTGGCTCTGAGCTGAATGGTATATCTGTATCTTTCACTAGGAAGCAGAAAGATGGGATGAGCAGAGATAAAGAATCCAGGAAGTGGACCCAGGAACAGTCTCTGCGTGCTGAATGGGGTTTTGCCATAGATGTATTTTTAAAAAAAAAATGTTCGATTGAATATGTAAAATATTTGAATCCGGAAGTGGTTGCACTCATCTAGTAGGTGGTCATTTAAAATGACAAGGGTTGTATTTTGTGCCACTATTCCAAATGTTAATCTATACAGTCGTTCATTTTGAATGTATTTTAAAAAATTTACCAAAACATATTTACAAAATACAACCCTTGTCATTTTAAATTACAGCCTGCTAGATGAGGTTATCTACCCTGGGATTCAAGTGGTTTGCATTTCAAGCTAACATTTAAATAAAAATAAAATTTTAAAAGACTGCTAGGGTAAAACCTCATTCAATCGAGACCATTCCTGGGTCCACTCAAGGCTAACATATTGGAGGCTAAGTAACCGGGTGGATTGCACTGGTGGAGTGAGAACAAATCAAATAAAAATGCAGATCAATTTTAACTACATATGTGTTGCACCCAAATTTTTCAGAGGATATTACGTTAAATGATTACAGTATCACAGTATTAGTCACTTTGGACCCACTTACCTTTAGGATATTTTGCAGGGGTACTTCGACTGGTTTCCTTCAAAGAAATCACTAGAAATCCAGACAAGAAAAGGAATCCATTTACCATAAGTAACTCAAAAATGAGAAATGACTTACATTTTTCTGGTGGTCTGTCCATTTTGGAGTAGACCTACCCTTGTCAGAGACCCTGTTGAGTTCTTTATCACACCAGTCCTCCAGTCTGTCTTTCAGATCAGCCAGGCCATCTCTCATCATCTTGTACATGACATAAGGAAGAGCATCGGTGCTGGGCAGCTCCACAGTCTTTGTATGGAAATGGAGAGACTTGCACTTCTAAAATGGAAAACCAACAAACAAGGGAAAAAAACTCATCGCACACTGTAGCGCTATACTGGATATAATGAAGGAGGAAGCGGGGGAACTTATTTATTTATTCTAATCAGAGGAGCTTATGTAAGTTAATTTGTGAGGTCTACATTGTTGTAATTATTTCCTGTAATAAGTTGCCCCGGGGGAACGCCACTTTTCAAGCCCCTGTTTTTTCTGGGGTTTTGTAGGCATTTCTCCTTCATGTCCTTTCTAATTATATTGTATCTTCTTTTTTTTGAAGTTTTTATATGTGTTAATAATGAAATGAACAAAGGCACAGTCAAAGTTATTACAGAGCTAGTCACCATTAGTTAACTTAAATGTCATATTTTATTTTTGCTAAACTAGACCCACAAAGGCCCACAGTGAAATGTAATCCTTTTCCTCCATATTCACCCCAATCCGATTGACGTGTGTTTCACACCTGAAGGAACTGTATGTGGTCGTCGGTGCGCGAGAGCTTCTCCAGCTCAGCATCTCTCCTCCTCAGCTCGGCAATCTCCTTCTCCGTCTTCTCCAGCAGCTCCTCAGCCTGACTGACGGCAGCCTTCTCCTGGGCTCTGATCAGCTCCCTCACCCCAGAGCGTTGCCTCTCTATGGAGCGGATCAGCTTGGAGAAGATCCTCTCGCTCTCCTCCAGTGCTGCCTCTGTGGAGTGCTGTGGAGCATATTTGCTTCCAGTCAGTCTCAAAGCAATTTCATTTATCTTCAGTTATTATCTTCATTTATTTTCATCTTCATGCTACTTTTGTTGGCAGGACTGTCGATAAGGTCTCAGATGGAGAGGGTGGGAGTAAATGGCTTTCTGTCAGAGAGTTAGATTCTTTAATGGTAAGAGTAGGCCTAGTAATTCAATTTTCAAGTAATGGAGTGGTCATTAACACCAATGACCACAGGAGTCAGCATGGGGGCAGGCACTGCAATTTGCTGATGAGATAGTTATCACCCTTCTCCAAAAGGATGAAACGCATGGGCCTGTGGTGGAGGAGTTTGTCAAATGGTGATCATGCAGCTTTCCTCCCAAGTAAATGTCATTAAGACCACGGATATGGCTGCTGATTTTAGAAGAAAATGATCACTCCCACCATCTCAGACCTTCATCAAAGTGATTGGCATTTAATTCGTAGAGCAATGTAAGCTCTGTTGTATGGTGACAGTAACCTGAAATATCTTTGTACGGTCATTGACAATGACCTGAAATTTGAGGCTAATATGATGTGGTCTAAGGGACAGCAACATATTTCCTCAGAAAGTTAAAGATCCCTACTAGATGTATTTTACACCCTTAAAAAAATTCTATATTAAATAACAATTTGTATAGATATGTTTTTTTTCCACCGTATTGTTCAATAAACCACTGAAAATGGCTTAGCAGCATCTCTACATGTTTATCCTCATTAAGAATGCCAGGGTCTATGAATATGCAAATTGAGAACAAGCACACATTGATATTTACCAGGAATTCCAAGTCTGCGGCTTATAGTCTTTCAAGACACGTCAACACCTACTCAGCGTTCTGTGTGCACTGAAGCTAAATGTGTCAAGTTACCACAAATTCGACCATGATAGGTTCGACCTATTAGTGACATCACTGTAGTATCATTCTCCCTTTCCAGGGGAAGAATATGAAAAAGGTGCTCTGGTGACAAGTTCTGCACAAATAACAATCTGTATAGTCAAAGTCATGCCTCCGAGAGGAGTTGAGTGGAGGGGATCTTTAAACGCTTTTAAAGTGGACCTCTAGCCCTACATCCTACTTACGAATGATGATGTTGATCGATGGAGTCCTGAACATAACCCATGCTGTGTTTCATACTGGATACCCACAGCTCTATCTAGTTTGCCACAAAACTAACGTTAAGTAAATGGGGCCACTCTTTAGTCTGTACAATTGTTAAGCCCTGAAAATTACTCCACGGTGCACCCAAAACAAACTGCTTTAGGTGAACATTTGAGTACGTTCAATTCAATTTTACAGTGGACCCACTGTAACTAACGTGATGTTAGTTTTGTGGCTAGTTTTCCATCACTCACAGAAAAAAGAACACTGGGCTGATCCAGCTCCAGAAAGCCTTCATTGGGGCACAAAGGGTCATGACAGCAATGATTATAAATGTAGTGTAATTGCTGTCATGAGTCATGACCCTACTGTAGTATCTAGCCAGTATGTGCTGTGAATACTGAGTTTGCTATGTCACCAAGACTAATTCCTGTGTATTTTTTACGTTTGTTTTTTTGTATTTGGCAGATTTAAGATTTTCTGACTGATATCATTATATTGAAAGGCCAGGTTCCCCTGAGTGACAGTGTACTCACCCTGAAATACCTCACAACAGGTTCCCCTGAGTGACATTGTACTCACCTTGATATACCTCACAGCATATCGAAGTTCCTTCTCCACTTCCCTCAATTTTTGCACTGATTTCATAGAGGCGTCCTCCAGCTTTTTCTGAGCAAACACAAATGACAAACATCACATGATGAACGATAAATAACATGATACAAGATGCAATCTTGTTACGGTTGACCTTTTAAAAACAGTTTTGATGCCAGAATCATAAAGATTGCATCAGATGATCTGTGGTCTATTAAGTCTAACACTTGCTACAGTAACTCACAATAACAATAAATAAAAGTACAAGCTTCCCCAGGGCAGAAACACAATGTTATATACATTGGCACACTCTCATAATTTATTTCTTTTAATTGCAATGGCTTTTTTTTGTCATAAATGTGTAATAGCCAGAATCTACCAGGTCTCTTGAGATCTGGCAGTGTCATGTTTTTCATATGGTTCATGTAATTTAAATGGTTATTCATTTACTTAAATAACTGTAATAAACTAGATGCAATGCACAAATGTGGTGATCCTTAAGCCAAAACCATGTATGAACAGCAGTATACTGTACCTGTTGTGCGACCCTCTCCTCCACCACAGAGACTGCATCATGGCCCTTGTGTCGTTCCTTCATACACTGAGAACAAACCAACTTCTGGTCAGTGGAACAGTACACCCTCAGTGGTTTATCATGGTGAGGGCAAGGCTTCTCCTTCAGCTGACCCGTAGCAGTGGTCAGTTTATGAGCCCTCCCATGGAAACGTTCCTCGTGGACTCTCAAGTGAGCCTCACAGTAAGACTCCGCACATACAAGACACGATTTGACAGCTTTGTTTTTTCTCCCTGTGCAAACGCCACATTTGACATCTTCAGGTTTGGCAGAGGGTGCAGGTGCTTCTCGGGTCGCCGTCCCCTGAATCTTCTCCACCACCTCGGCCAGGACTGTGTTCCTACTCAGAGCAGGTCTCGGGTTGAATATCTCCCGGCACTGGGGGCAACTGTACTGCGCCTTGTTCTTGTTCCTATTCCAGTAGTCTTCAATACAATCCAAACAATAGCTGTGTCCACAGGGAATGGTCACTGGGTCCTTCAGTACATCCAGACATACCGAACAACAGAATTGGTCTTGGTCAATGGAAATATGTGTTGTTGCTGCCATTTTCTACTGGTACTAACCAAACAGGAACTGTGGGAAACAATGTGACGGGAGATGGGCGTGGGCTGCAGGTGTGTGTGGACGACTGGTTCTCAGGTATCACTGTGATGCACAGCCCGAGGCAGCCAATCAAAAGCAGCAACCAGCAAATATGCTGTTCTATATTCAAATACAATTCAAAGGACAAGTGCACGTCGGTTTGTTTCATAATGACACAACAGAGATTAAATCAAACAATCCAGTGTGCTTACTGTTTTATTTCAGTTAAAAATAAAATGTTAAAGATTATTAACATCTACTGAGAAATTACTTATTGGGTGTGTAGTCAACCTGTTTTCCCAGTTCTACTGTCACCCTATAGCCCGTATTTGCACAAAGTACAAAGAGAAGGAAACCAACCCTTAAGCAAAAGGACCTTCAAGAAGTCAATTTTGTAAAAGTCAATCTTTTTTTTAATGTAAGCATGTCACAAATCACAATATGTTACACTTTTCAGCACAGTGATTGTGTAAAGCAAAGCAATTGTTACAGATCTCTGGTAAAAAAAAAAAGAAAGAAAGGATAATTAATTAATTAGCCTATACTCAAAAAAGCATATCTTCATAAAAACCAACACTGTCTCAGAAACTGAAACACTTCTCATGCATGTGTTTTAATGTGACTTGGCACTGCTAATGCTGTTGTTCATTGGTTCTCAAAGTGGGGTACGGGGCCCCCGGTCCCCAGGTCCCCAGAAAAATGGGAAATAGTTGAATTTCACTAAAATTCTATTCACTAGAAGTTAGCACAATGCTACTCTATTCATAGCGTTCACACTCTCCTCTGTGATCTCCCCACCTACAGTGGACAGTTATGTAATTCCTAACGAAATCATATCTAACAACAACCATCTTTTCAGATGGGGGGGTCCCCGAGACAAAATCTTATCAAATGGGAGGGGCAATATGCAATTGTTGCATATCAATTTGGGGGTCCTTAACATGAAAAGGTCTGAGAACCAAAGCTTTAGTTAACTTAATGTTTCAGTTAATTATGGTCTTCCAATAGCTCCGTGAAAAAGAGTGTGTCATTGGGTCCGCGTCTTGTCTCTCTCCCCCACCTTGCACCATGGTGGAGACACGGCATAAAAACAATAGAGCTGCCAGATACACTATTCCCTTGTCCAACGCTGCAGTGCCAGTGCAGGGGGCGAGAGATGAATGGATAAGAGGTCCTCTTTAGTGTATTGACACTCAACCCACGTTATCTCAACAGTCTTGACATGATGATCTCGATGTCCGCTAAGTGGCGCTGCTACTTCCTCCTGGGGTGTGAGCGCCTCTGCATTTGCCTCAGCCTGGCGCCCGAGGACAGCTTGGACCCTGAGCAGACAGAAGCGGAGTTATTCAGGAGGACCCTGGGCGAACCTGGATCCAGAGGAGAGGGTTAGGAGTATGGGAGGCCCGCCATGTCATGTTACTGCACAGATGAGAAATCACACCCACGGTGTTTGTGATGTGCTTGACACCGCCCATTTCAACTGATTCCCAGTCATTAGTAGTCGGTTTAAAACTAACGATTAGTGAATTGTCAATTAACTGTATTGCAAAAGAAAAAGTCTATGTTTTGGTTAGGGGGTAAGGCGGTAATCAAAGCACAGCATAAAGGATGTTCATAATGACGTATAAAGCACTATGTGTGGTTTCTGACATATATAATAACGTATATTGCCCTATTTGTATACCCAGATAACAGCAACTATGATGACGGTGTTTCTAATTCGCTTCATAAAAGAGACAAAACCTTAACATGTCTTTGTAGAAGGGATTCTTATGGCGAATAGACTCGTACGGCGCTACAAGATCATAATCCATTAATGCTTTCAATCAAGTGCTACTGATGAGGGTCATTACTACTGACCAAATGGTGAGAAGGCGAAGCCGCCAAAGGTGGGAACAGCAGGTCCTGGGGCGAGGAAAGGGTTGAGAGGATTGACGGGGTTTTGGTGGAGCCCAGGTGTAGGGGTCGCTGCAAGGACACAAGAGCATAGATGTCGTTACTGCAGCGACGCAGCTGTTGCCGCCGTCAGCATTCCCCGCCGTCTTTATTTGCACTTGTTCAATATCAGCCAAACACGGGCTCACTGCCCTCACTAAAAACCAACATGCTGAGTAAGGTGTTGGCACAGCCTGATCTGATAATGCACTCAAGATACTTGACAAAGGGACAGTAAATTCCTAATATTTTATATGGAAACTACTTGATGCCATCGCTGCAGTGAATGTCAATTGTTCCAGTTCTCCGGGGTCTTGAACTGACGCGTTGGCTGTAGTTGATCCGCAGAGGCAGTGTGCAGGTGTTAAGTTACTCAAAACGTGTAAAACGTCTTCACGAACGCACCTGCGAACAACCGACAGGAGGTGCAAGACCTTGTTTTGTTTTGTTTTTTATATTCCAATTCTGAAACTTGCGATAGTCATATTTGATTCCTTTTATGAAATTAGGTAGTCTCTTACAAAGTCATCTCTTATGCTCCGGCATCTGCGCCTGTACAACAACTGTAGATGATTTAACTCCGGTAATAATAGGAAAAACCTAATTTAGTTTCCGCTGATTTTCTATGTTGACCTCCGTGTCCAGTCATATTTTTTACTTTCAAGAATGCCAAAGAAGAAACTTAAAGAAAAATAAAACTAAATAAAATGCATTAATTTAGGCTGCGCCATGCTCCTACACTGTTCACGAGTCCCTAATGTAGAGTCTGAGTGGAGTCTGGAGTCGTTTGGTGGCGAGTCTGAAGTTTAGTCTCAAGTCAATTTGTATGTGACTTAAGTGCGACGTGAGTGCAAGTCACTGACCTGAGTGCAAGTCTGCACTTAATTTCTACATAGGAGGACACTGTTGAACATGAGAGACAAGCAAAAACAAGATAACATCACATCCTCTTTCTGTTTATAGGAGCTAATATCTATACAGATGTGTGTGCTGGACCCTATTAAATTTATTAGAGGCAAAATGTAATGCATAAAGGACTAGAAGTTACTCCTCAAAGTAGGGAAATGGTTAAAAAACATCATCAGACTTACCAAGTGTTGCTTCCATGTGAACATTTGACTGGGTGTCCTGCCGGACCAATTCAAATTGGACACTGGGTTTTGGAGAATCGACAATTGTCACATTTCTCACTAGAAAGGAAGAAGAATATTAGAGACATATAGCAGAATGACTAATTCTGCTGTAGATAATTTATCTGTCATAAAATCTAATATGACCCCCCCCTGCATGAGGTCACAGTTATCTACCTTTCTCGTAGATGCCGACAAATCCTCCCTGGCAGACTTCTTCGAGGAGGCCTTTAAAATCGGAGACAGCTGTCATCACCGGGCCAAAGGTAAAGTTGGGGTCAACAGTGACTGACGGCAAGACATCCAGCTCAGGTGGAGCATGGAGAGACTGGCAACTCTGGAATGGCAAACGCAGAGAACGAGAAGAGAAACTGAGTGTATGATATTGAGTTACTTTCACAAGATCGAGTTTCTTGACATAAACTGGTGATGAGAGGATAGTGAAATTGGGTGCTGGATTAAATTAAGTTTGTAGGCAAGGCAAGTTCGGCGTTGCAGCAGGGTGATAACAGCCCTGGGTCCTTGGGATGGATGCCCTTTAAAAACAGACCACAACACGAAGGATGAGAGAATGGATAAGACAGAGTGGCTGGTTGAAGATTTCGACATTCATGAGTCACTGAGCAGCTAGCCCTATCAGCTGTGTGGCAGAGAGGATGGTCCTTTAAAGATCCATGGAAACGGCATTTACAGCATCCCCAAAGTGACATATTTCTGAATGCACCAGACCTTTGGGGTGGGGCGGGAGGTTGATTTGATTGGCATTTGATTGACATCGTAAAGTACCCACGCACTGGAGGGCGCGGTTCAAAATCAAATTGTACTGACATTTTTTTGGTGTTCGCCCTCAAGTAAGAATGGATTTCTTTAGACAAAAATAAACAGAAAATGATTTTTGTGAATTTTTTGGCACACAATTATAAATAGATGAGAACTAGGTGCCGACAAAAGCGGTAAAATTGAGGGAAAAAATTATTTTCATTTCATGGGATCTTTAAATACCCCAACACCTCCTCATCAAAACTTCACTTCCTGTATGTCAAAGGACCCAAACTCTATTGCTCCTCCTGACCCTATTTTGTTGGTCAACTGGAACCTGGAAAATTAGCTAATCCCGTGTCAGTGCAATCTATAACTCAATCTCTCGAGTAGCCGGGGCACCGGTCTCACCTGCAGGAACTGTATGTGGTCCTCGGTGTGCGAGAGCTGCTCCAGCTCAGCGCCTCTCCTCCTCAGCTCCGCCATCTGCCTCTCCAACTTCTCCAGCAGCATCTCAGCCTGGCTGACGGAAGTCCTCTCCTGCGCCCTGATCAGCTCCCGCACCTCGAAACGCTTCAGCTCGATGGAGCAGATCAGCTCGCTAAACACCTTGTCACTCTCCTCCATTGCCACCCGAGCAGAACGCTACAGAGAGATAAGATACGCCGACACTGTGAGGTATCTTAAAGAGAGCAATGATCAACCGTTTTTACATCTATTGGTACACTGTGGGGATGTACCAATACTGTTATCAGATATTGGGCCGATACCAGGCTAAAACAGGGTATTGGTATGTGAGAATTTCACCAGTAATAAAATCTGATACCATTAACCATGTGTAACATTGACACAGAAAGATGTTAGATCGATCTAATGATGAAAAAAGGATTCTATCACAATAATTTTTTTTCCAGTAACCCCAAGCTAATGGTCTAAGTCTATACTGTTCAATAAAGGTTATGGACCAGATCGGTTCTCAGTATCGGCTGATTACAACGTGATATCGGCAGTGAAACAGTGGCATCAGTGCGTCCCTATTAGTCAGTGTATCGATACAATATTGCCACGCAAAATAACGCGATACTATGCTGTATGGATTTTTTCCCCCGACCCCTAGTGCACTGTGTTCAACATCCAACCCAATTGAGTGTTTACATTGCTTACCGTAAGGGACATGACGGCTTCTCTAAGCTCCTGAACCTCCCTCTCTCTCCTCTGGATTATCTGCTCAGAGCTTTTCTGCATCTCACCAAGCCGAGTCTGAATAAAACATGATCAGAAACGCATTATTTGCCAAATGCAATGAATGTACAGGAAGTTGTGTTGGTGACAACAATACAAAGACAATCAGCTACTTACATGACAGACGTGATACAGTAACAACAGGACAACTCGCATACAGCACACAGGGACAGCACAATAACAGTAGACTATAAAAATCACTCTCCATGCATTTACTATGTACATTGTTTTGTCCCCCTATGATTAGATTGATATAACTTATCAGAATTAGTTAACAACTTGCTTTAATTGTGCATTGATCAGTAAACACTTAATTTCCTTATCATTAGTTGTAAAATAATAATAATAATCAATAAACAGAAAAAGTCTAATCTCATGTCTTGGCTTGCATCAATCAATCTAAAGGTTTTGGTCAGGCCGAACGTTACCTGTTTCTCCTGTATTTCTGTCTCAGCCAGTACTGTATCGTGGCCTTTGTGCTCATCTGTCAAGCAGAGGTAACAGATACATTTCCTGTCTGTGCGACAGTACACCTCCAGCAGCTTGTCGTGTTGAGGACATATCGTCTCCTGAAGCTTCTTGGAGGCTGTGACTAGCTTGTGCTTCTTGAAAGCAGTAGATTCGTAGTGAGGCTGCAAGTGAGTCTCGCAGTAGGAGGCCAGACATACCAGACACGATTTGACAGCTTTGTTTTTGCTCCCAGTGCAAGCGTCACACTCCACGTCTTCGGGTCCAGCGAGACTTTGGCTTGCAGGCACTGAAACCGTTTGAAGTGCTGTTGTTTTGAATTTCTCCACCACGTCGGCTAGCATGGTGTTTCTCCCCAGAAGAGGCCTAGGGTTGAAAGTCTGCCTGCACTGAGGGCAGCCATAGACCGCAAGATAATCGTCCTGGTCCCAGTAACCTTTTATACAACCTGAACAATAACTGTGTCCGCAAGGAATAGTCACAGGGTCCTTCAGTACGTCCAAACAAATCGGACAGTTGAACTGGTCCTTATCGAGGACAAGTCCAGCCTGTGCCATTTTCGAAAACAATATTGACGTGGATAGGGGGAAATTAAAGGGAGTCTTCCAGCTGTGTTGTTTACACACAGGAAGTGAAGTAAATGGGAGTGGCCTGTAGATCGTCATGTTAAGGCGTGGTTAGAACTATGCAGAAAAAGTCAGCTGATGAACCGATAGGACAACTGGAAAATGAACAGCATGAAGAATAGCACGAAACTTCGCCACTGTTTCGTGCATCAAAGGACAAAGCACCCACTTTCCAGCTTTCCTCCTATTATGCCTTTAGAAATCAGTAGTGACTGAAAAGCTGTGTATGGCCAAATATCCACGAGGGGGCGACATTGCAATTGGGAAACGATCAGCAGGGTTCCTACTGAACATTTTTCATTTCAAAATTACAATCCAGGGTGTTCAATATAGCCAACAGTACTAAGCCAACATATGAAGTCATCAGTTAGGCACTGCACCAGTTTTTTTCAATGCATTGTTTTATTCAAAATGCATTTAAAGAATTAACAGACACATTAAATAAAATTCTGATACATGAAACCATTTCAATAAATTATGTTTAAATAGCAAAATAACAATTGGAAAATAAATAGTCAATGTATAATTTAAAATGTACATTTTCACCATCAATCACTTTAACAAGCTATTCACTCTCAGTGCATTGATAAAACGCTAGACATACGTACATCTCTTAAAAATAAAATCTAGAAATACTTTCAGAAATTACAATACATTACTTTGGTCACACACAAGAAGCTTTGGTGCATTAAAGGGCGGGTTCAGGATTTTGAGAAGTCTATCTTACAGATAAGCAAAAGGCTCTTGTTAGTGCTATTATACCTCCACGGTGTCAGTCGAACCAAATGCAAAACCTTACATACAACCCGCCCTTTAAGTGCGTTTAACACAAATCAGACACACAATATAATACTGATCAAGAAATCCCTTCAAATAATATGTTCCACGCCAGATAAATTAGAGTAGGAAGTCAAAGTTGGTTTCATTATTGGCAATTTCTCCAATTGTCTGTTTTAGGGCTACCTTGTGCGTTGCCGAGGGAAACATAACAGAATACTTGTCATGTACTGTTCCAGTCCATTCAAGTCATTTATGACACCTACATTTTGCAAAAAGTGATTGTTATAACTCAGTTATCAAGTGTGAACTACCTCTAAACATGAGAAACAGGCACACAACACTCAATCCTGTCTCAAAACATGCACTGATGTCAATGGAAGATTTCCTTGTGTTCCACATGCTTATCCAACGTTAGGATTTTGCCTAATAATAACAAAGGTCTGTAAAGTCAAGAATCAATTCATGGTCAACTATAAGCTACATGGAGAAAGTGTGTTCCTTATATTCTTGTACCCACTTGCATCTAATCATTCAGTTATCAAATCATTCATCGTAGTTTGACTCTTTGATATCAATCAAGGCCATCTAAATTTCACCTACCCCTTGTTCCCAGTGCATACAGTACATTTCATAAACATGGGATATTTCAGAGTTCAAGTTTTCATTCAGCCATCTTAAGTAGTTCTGCTCATGCCATACAGAGAATATACAGTTCAGTAGGGTTGACTGAGAAGACAGGTCACATGAAGTCTTGGGAATGGTACTAGAGTCTCTAGAAAGTTTCACTGCATGTGCGTGTGTGTGTGTGTGTGTGTGTGTGTGTGTGTGTGTGCGTGCAATGATATGTCGCGGTGACTACTGGTAGTGCGCCAGGATATCCCGGAGCTGGCCTCACTTGCTCTTCTCCTCCAGTCCACTCTCTGCTCTCAAGGCCTGGCTGCTGGCTGAGATGAAGCTGATCCAATGCTGGAGGTCCTCCGGAAACTCAGGGCACTGGATCTGCAACACACACGCACACACACAAAGTCGACAGACTAGTAACATGGCCCACAGCTAGAGAGGTACCAACATACAGTATTCATCTCCACCCCCTGCTGTTGCGTACCTTCCTTTTGCACACAAACTCTATGATCTTCTCGGGGCTGCTGCGCACCACATTCTGCCTGCAAAGCATCACTGCAGAGATGAAGCCGTCTCTCTTGGACACAAATCGCTGCTCCAGGTAGAAGGCCTTCTCATCCCAGCCCACCACTCGCGTTCGAATCTCGAAAGGCTCCTGGAATGCCAATGAGCGCCGGTAGCGGATGGTCGAGGCCCCCACCACCATCTTGGCCCCCAGTTTGCGCGAGGCCATGAAAAGCCCGTTTCGCATGTAATGGTGGAACCTGGCAAAGTCACACTCTCGCAGGTATCGGGAGTTGTTCATGTGGCCCATGTAGTCCAGGTCATGGGGGAGGACCATTCCATCCACACTTTGCTCAGCTAGAATGTCCCATATTCGAGGTTGAAACCATGCCTGGACAAACACTTGGGCCCCTCGTAGGAAGTACCATACGTCCAGATTGCAGAAGAGCAGTAGCAGGGCCCCCAGCACTAGCAGCAACATCTCTCTACAATAGAACAAACAGCATCACTCTGTATTAAGCTACTACAGTTCAGACAGTAAGTAATACAGCCAGTTATATGCTGACACTGCATCACTAGTATTAGCAGGGTCATCATATGATAAGTATCGTCATACTATACTGATAAGGAAATTACCAGCACATACTCTAGGTTCTCTCTGTCTTTATTACACACACACACACACACACACACACACACACACGTCATAAGTATCCTTCACTCCTTACCCATTTCCATGTCCCATTCCAAGCCATCTCTAACTTATATTATTGGTACACTCTGTACATCTATCTACGTCAGTCATATTGTTGGTACATTCTGTACGTCTATGTTCTACTTATTTTGTCTTCTATACTGTTTCAATACTTTGTTAGCTCGCCGTTCTAGAGAGATACAGTCTAGGGCAATCATTGCTGTACTCTGTATCTCTCCTTGTTGCAACATGATGCTTCATTAAATTCTATCCTCAATCAAAGACTGTTGTACGCCTCCGTGAATAATCTGCTCAGGCTTAAACTTGATTATTCCCCATCAAATGGTGTCAGAAGTGGGATGACAATACCCAGAGA
>OMKL01103277.1:0-13570 GCA_900302295.1 Parasudis fraserbrunneri | reverse complement strand
GATAGATTCAAACGCTTGGACTTATTTTTGCTTCTGAAATAAGAGAGAATACTTTGTGCAACATTTTCAGTATTTTGTGTTGTACAATGCATGACTTCTTAAATGTCAAATAAACATCTTGAAGGTCCCATAATGTATTTTTATTGTTTCATAATATCAATGTGCATATGCTTGTCTCCCCAGATAGTAAAAAATTACACATTATAAATAATAAAAATATTAATAAATATTAATAAAATATAAATATATGGGGAAATAGTTCATCGTCTCATACAACAACGTCTCGTGTGTTGACCAGAGTTGTCATTAAAGGGTTGGGTGGGCCCCAGAAGGTTTTCAGATTTCAAAGCAGGCCTCTGCATTCTTAAGTTTGGGAACCCCTGATCTAGCTAATTTGCTAATCCTGCTTTGTGAAAAAAAACCTGATCCTGTTATTGCTGACCTATAAGATGAGAATGGGTCAGTGTCATCATAGAAACATCCAAAAATATTTTTTCCTATTAGCACTGGGAGACAGATTGTGTTGTAAGAAGTAGCATTGTCTCCCAGTGCTGACTAACTTCTGTGAGAATATTGGGGCTGTGACCCAGCCTCTTCTTATAATTCTAGATCGCTGACTAAACAGAGAAAGAACATATTCCAGATTTTCTACCAGATGTTTTTGTGCCTGTGGAAACTGGTCTCTCCCCAGAGAGACGATAGGGTCTGCCATGTTGGACCTCTCTTCCCCAGAGAGACGCTAGGGTCGGCCATGTTGGACCTCTCTTCCCCAGAGAGATGCTAGGGTCAGCCATGTTGGACCGTATTCACACAGGAACACACTGAAATCATTTCTGAGTCTGGTTAAAACTGCACTATGTAACTTTTTCATGAAAAATATAGTTTCTTTAGCAATCTAAATCACAGAGTTGGGCAGAGTTGGGCTGAACAAGAGAAAACCCTCCCAACAGTGATGCATCAAACACAGTGAAATTGCCCATATGAGCTATTCTGGTTAGGCATGACCAGTGGTGCGAAATCCGCAAAATGCTCATTTCAATAGTGTAACATGTAGACACAAATGTAAAACAGTGCCCAAATTGACCTTGTTTTAAGAAATGTTTTGTTGTTGTTGCCGTTTTCTGTTATCCACCATGTTTAGACATGGTGCAGTTACCTCTCACGGCTACAGGGTGCCACCCTTCCATAGTGCAGCTTCAACACACAATTTTATTTTTCAACACAGCATGTTAAAGCATGTTGTATTATTCTGTCATACGACAGCAAACAGCTGTTCAAGTCATTTCACTGTTTCACTATCCATACAGTATAGCACAGCAGTATTAGGGACCCATTTCAACAAAAGAGTGTTGCTATTAACACACTTTTTAAAAGGAGCACGTGGTGAAAAGAAAATCAGATTTTTGACACAATGTGACCTAATTCTGCTGGTCTCTCCATGTTAAAGATCAGACATGAAGTCCTATAGGGCTAAAAACAATGTGTTGTGTACCTATGACAACATAGCCGTGTATGACAGATCATCATAAGACAGGAGGATATTTGATACTCAAGAGATGGAACCATAGATTTTATACATGGTGTGTAATAGTAAAAACATTGATTTTAATTGACAAGGATTGGATTTGTACCTACATCATTTTATCATAAAAACTACAGCATGTTGAATAATTTGTCTGTTTTTCTTTTTAACAAATTCTCCATAAAAAATAGATTTCTGTACAAAAACATTTTTTTCTTTTGCACCTACTTCAAGTTCAGCAGCACATGACATGTGGAGGTGATGACGATGATGAAAATGATGATGATGAGGCAACAAGTACGCCAATGATAAAGACTCTCTAAAAAAGTATGTGCAACTTTCAACACTTCGATATGTCGTTTGGGATGAAACGCATACTGTGTCACTTTCTAACACAGCCTGTATCAGCAACACATGTTACTGTTCCACACTCTTAAAAGAGATGTATTGAAATAACACAGAGTATGTTTTCCCAAACTACTTTAAGTATGGGTATGTTACAGCTACTGAAAAATAACACAGCATGTGCTAATAGCGATAAAAACGTTACAGTTTTTCAGCGCACCCATGTGTGTTTAGTCATCCTTTGTTATTTCAACACTCATAGCTGTGTTCAAAATAACACCAGCATGTGGGTATATCTTTCCTAAGAGTGTACTCATAGCTGTGTTCAAAATAACACCAGCCTGTGGGTAGCTCCAAACAACAGAGGGATATGTCAGACAATGTCACATCCTTTTGAAGAGTGGTTGATAAGGTGAAACAAGGCTAGTGGTCAATTCCCTTTCAACTCAACCCAGAACGTGGGTTTTCTTCCAAAATGCTAACATTGAAAAGAAAACCTTTCACTGTTAAGAGGGTTGTCCTGTTCAGCCAATGGGAGGAATACAGCAATTAAGGAGGAATTCTCTTTTATTAGCAAAGTCATATCCATTTGGATGATTATCAGTTGATTGACCTGAAAGGGAATCGTCTAGAGCTATGTGTGAGGTGTCGCGTTAAGGGGCGGTAAATCTTACTGTGTTATTGCAGCAAGTCCAATGCAAGGCCAGACAGAGTGGGATTTTATGTGAGGAAAGTGTGTGTGTGTATGCATGTGTATTGTATGTAGGGTACAACAAGGATTGTCACTTTCCTTTTCACTTAGACTTACACATTTTTGAATGTCACAAATGTCTGTCTCTCTCTCTCTCTCTCTCTCTCTCTCTCTCTCTCTCACACACACACACACACACACACACACACACACACACACACACACAGACGCATATGCATACATAGAGACAGACAAACACAGACAGGCAAACAGACAGACAGAGACACACACACACACATACACACACACACACACACACACACACAGGTAGGCCCCACATTCCCCCGCCATGACCATCCCAGTGCAGACAGCAGATGGTTGTAGCCTGGGTTTAGATGGGCCCCAACTGGCCACCGACAGGTCCACAGATGCTTGCTGTGAGCTGGGGACTGGAAGGTGGCCCACTATTACTGCTTAAGTGCGCTTGAGCAAAGCATTGAACCTTCAACCCCTTTGTGGGCACTGCACTGCAGGCCACACTGTGCTCTTTTGACTTCTCTGAAGAAATGCATTCCTGTACGGGGCACCATGTATGTGAATAAGGGTGGGAAATGCAGGAAGACCAATTCAGATTAACAAATGACGTCAATCTCTTAATCTAGATCCATCCTCTATCAGCACTGGGATTTTAAAGACAGAATATGTAATGCTGTCATACATCGCCCTAGAGGCAAAAGAGCCCTGTTTGGTATTACACTTTGTTGCATCTTTTTGTTTTGGTCTGCGATGTGGGTTGGATGTTAATCACTTTCTTCAGTTCTCTTGGCAGAGCCTGAGGTGTGGCCAGCAGTAGCATCCCCTCCCCTATTCAACACACACAGTAGACCAAACAAGTGCAATACCAAGCAGGGCTCTTTTGACTAGTGGTCGCTGTTTAGACGGTATTACAGATTCTACCTTTACTGTTAGATGATCACAACTCCTCCTGGGGTGTGGCCTGGCATGGACCTGCCTGGAACAAACTAGGGGAACACTACGTTGTGTTTTACACACACATGTGGGAGTGTAATCTGGGTTCTTTCATTAGTTTTGAATAATAAACAACAGAAATAGCGCTGTGGACTTCAGAAGCCAGAAGTTTGGAAATCACAGTGAATAGTACAACAGGCCATTAATACAGAATGTATGGTATTAATATATGAATTAATGATACAACGGGCCATTATTACAAAATGTATGGTATTAAATATTATTAGTGTATATGAAGCCTCACCAAGGTAGTGCCCTCTCTGCCAATTATTCACCATGACAGCCATCTTAGGTGCATCAAAAGAGATTACTGTGACACGCCAGGCAGTGCTCTTTCTAATAGGGGTTAGAGGTCAGTAACGGGAGTGTAGAGAGTATAGAGAACAAGCATACGACCTTACTAGCATACTTCCATACCATACAGCAGACTAGCATGTTACTAGTGGACTAGCAGACTTCCACACTACCACGCTTCATCAGATTAGATTAATACATGTAATCAGATCACTGTAGTAATGGTACATGTAATCCATTACTCTCCATCCCTGAACATTATAAGATTATATAATATGAGCAATAGAGTCAATACATTTAAAGACATTTCATTCACATTGTAATAACAATCAGGCCATTCAATTTCAATTCAGTCAAGTCTGGTAAACACCAAGTACACTTTGCTGATAATAGAGGATTAATAATCAATCATTATTATCAGTTGGTTGTTTAGAACAACCTTCTCAATATTTTAATTTGGAAGAAAAGTCCACTTCCTGAATGGTTTCAAGTGAAAGTGTTACCCCAGGGATGTATCCGCTTGATTGACAAAGTAACTGTTCTGTTTCCATTGGCCGACCTACTGCCAGGCTGCCGGATGATGGGCTGATGGAGAAAGACCAGTCACCTTTTGATTGGTCGACTGTAAATCAATCACATTGTGATTGTTTGAGTGTGTAAACGTAAGTCGCAAAGAGACAACTATGGGCTGAAGACTATGACACATGGGTGACACAGGATAATTCAATAACACTTTGTTGTGCACTAACTCTGGCTTATAAGTGAATAATCAGTCTATAAGGTCCTTATCAGGTATTCTTCTGCTTGGCCTTTCATTCAGTAGTTCTGCTACTCTATAAGCCATTCATAACAACTTTCCCTCAATAATCTCTTACCTTGTACTAATAAGAACCTCATAGACTACCAATATACACACCTATAAACCAAACTAGTGAGTAGTAAGTGTTCCCTAAACTCAAGTGTTACCAATAATTCATTTGGGGATTCAAAGTAGTGTGGCTGAGTAGTCAGGATGAGATGAATGAAGGAAGGATGACATGGAGACATGTAGGAAACAGGTATTTCATTTGGGGATGCCAAACAGTGCTAATGGTTGAAGTGTAAAACCTAGTCAGAATACAATGTATGGAGCATGAAGACACAGAGAGACAAAACATTACAACTGTTTTCCAAAGCAAGTGCAGCATCTTATGAAAAATAAAACCATTTTTAGAACACCACAAAAAAAATAACAAATTCTGCAAGTGGTCAAAACGGTTATTTCTTGAATCCGTCAAAATCATCTGCCACCGAAGTTAAGATAATCTGAGTGAAGTTAAGATAATCTGAATGAAAATATCTTGAAAGGAGCTTGATCAATCTGAATACAAGGTAGAAAACACTTGCTAAGCTTGTTAATTTTTTTTGCAGTGAAATTTCCAGCATCGATAAGAAGAATGTATGTTGTTCTCTGCACACGAGGTATTTCTCAAACGATGGGGGGATAGTTTCCATGGTAACCAATAACATGGTGGATTGGGTGTGTGTATGTGTGTATGAGGCGGGTATCCACATTAACCAATAACTCAAAATGAATGCTTGGGGAGGGGTGGGGGGTGTACGTGAAACGGACAACGACAACAATATTTGTGCCAGTTGTCATCATATCCGTTGCTTTTCTGTACCATTTGACTAATTCTCACTTTCGTTTGATGCTCAGTTTCAGAGTTCATATAATATGTTACAGTATTCTGGCAGTCTGGGACGGTCAAACTAATGCGGACATGAACAACTCTCCCTCCCAATGACCAGTGATGTCATCAATATGTTAAATTATATTTCAAAATTACATCTTGAAGACATCACAGGTCTAAGTCTTAGTTCTCCGGTTTCTGGCTTTAGGAGAGAGTTGATCAACGTGTTCATGTCCTGTCCTAGACCAAAGGAATAACATGTGGATTCTTAGATTGACTGGTATCTAATAGAATATAAGAGAATAACACAAGGGTTGTCCCTAATTACACTAATAGGAAGAGTTTTGAAAAATGACAACACGTTAAAGATATGTGAATGTTTTGGAAAATGACATAATATCCATGTATATGTCATTAGGGACAACATATTGTAGTTTGTGTTATCTTCAACATCTTCGAGTGTTCTCGAACTAGAGAGCCAGATACTTAGAATGTCTGAAAGCTCATACTGTTTACTATTGTGTAACCATTTAGAGTACAGCATATATAGTACCTAAGAACATTATGGAGTTCAACAGATACACATGGAGAGGTGGGGTTTGGGCGTGGTTACAAAACCACACACCCATGAAGATTGCAGAATCTTAACCCATATTACCTTCCAAGCAAACTAAACCAGTTTACATCATTAGTGCACTTTAACTGCACACATATTTTGTTATTTTGTTGGCCGGTAAATATAACACTTAGTTGATTATAACATATTTGGCTATCACTGCTGTCAACAGACTGTACAATGTTCAGGCTTGAAAACACTGTATTGCTAAAATTAAAAAATAAAGATGGTTAACAATACTAGCTGGTTAGCTTTGGCCTACCCACCAAGTACCTGAATGGCCCTTACGATAATATAATATATAATATATATAATTATATATAATATATAATAGATAATAACACATCATACTTCAGATGCTGCTGTTGCTTTGTGCATCAACATTTTCATAATTTGTGTACTTCTACTATAAAATGTTTTGGGTAGTATGCGGTATGAGCTTTCAGAAAATAGCCATCATTTAAAAACCCACAGGAAGTGATGCAATCATATGACAGAAGAGAAGATAGGAGGTCCACAAAGAAAGCTGATGCCAACCTTCTGATTGGTAAGCATGTCGTCATGGCAACTAAATAAACGTTTTCCAGTAACAACGGTTTAACATGTGATCACACCTCCCACTTAACAGGGGCATGAGATATAAATGTGTATATACAAATACAAACACTCTGGAACCCTGTATTTAGTCATTTGATATCTTTTTAAAGATAGAAGTTTTTGATAAAAATCTTTCTCTTTTTGAATGACTCATTTTCAAACCCATTTCAGACCCCAAAAATTACTCTTTTTTCTTTTTTTTTTCTTTTTTTAGAACCCATTCAGAAAAACACACTAGTGCAAAATTTGTGCGGTTGTAAAGTTTATATAAAGTCTGTTTTGAGCCCCCAGCAGCAGCAGTTGGGCAGTCCCATGATTCTGCTGGGAGGTGTTTTTTTTTTTTTTAGCATATTATCTGTTCATCTCTTCATTGAAGAAAAACGCCGGAAAAGACACTTCACACCTCAGAATCGACAGCAATCCATCTTTGTCTACGCCGGCATCGCCATCAGAGGTCCGTCCGTCTGTCTGCCAGGTTTTATAGCAGATCAACATATAAAAAGCATTTGATATTCCAGACAGAAGTTTTAAAGGAGAAAAGAAAAAAATCCACTTCCTGGTTTTGGCCACAGCTGACTGGTTGTAGCAGTCCACTGTCCTGTCAGCTGATTGGCTCCAGCATTCCACTAATTGGTTCTGAACAGACGGTTCAGAATCCTGGATAGTTTACAGAAGTGGTACCAGGTCCAGAGGAGTGCAGAACCTGTTGTCTGTCTTTAGACCGGTAAAGCAGATCTCTTGTAAACCAGTCCAAGAACATCATCTGGTTGTCTGATTCAGCACCATCTGTGTCATATCAGTTTAGAGTATCTAGTACAGTACTTGTTTAGTACCTTGAAGTTTCTAGTCCAGGGTGCCTAGAATGCTTAGTACTAGAGTATAGTGTCTTGTGTCTAGTACTACTTTAGAACATGTAGTTCTAACTTTACAAGTACTTAGTACAAGCTCAGCATCTCTGGCACTAGTTAAGAATGCCTGGCACTAGTCTTGTGTGTCTAGGATTAGTTTCACATTTGCTGTAGCAGTTAATAAAGTCCAGAACTCATTTGGAACATCTAGTTCTAAATGTCCAGCTGCATTCTGCTGGACAGGAGAAGGTCCAGTCTGTAAAACCAGGACCAGACCAAGGTGCACTGAACCAGATCCTGTTGATTTTAGTTGTACATGTAGGTCCTTGGTCCCAGTCCAGTACATTCCAGTCTAGTGTGATTGCTGAAGTCCAGTCAGGGTTTTTGGTCCAGCACCAACGACAGTTGTCGGTTTTGTCAATTCCAACAGAAGGGGGAAAGTGCAGAGATGTGGGACAGTCCATGTGCATCCCCCTCTTGATAGAATTTCATGGCCTTAGACCAGTCTATTGATTGGCCTGGGATGGGGGATGTTAGTTGGGCTATACCACTGTGCAAACTGGAAAATGTTATTGGAACTTCTGGAAACATCCCCAAGAACCAATAATATGTATGTCTAATAAGACAAGTCCATCACAGGTATCTGGCTGACTGGGTACACTGTTAAACGTGTCCATCATAACAAGTCAATTCATCTTGTGGTGAAGTATAATTGCCTCTTGAATGAAACACCCCAAGGATTCTTCAATTTAAACTGTGTGTATAAGGGAGAGGTTGGGTTATACCATTGTCTAGACTGCATGGGTGTTCCAGGGTTGAACCACTGTGTAGACAGTGTTGCTTATACCAAGATACTTTCATACAGAAGTCTGAATGAAGTGTTTTGGAAATCAATAACTCAATGGGCTGACAGAAGGCCAGCATTCTAGAGCCCAGTAGTTACCGATGGCGACCAGCCTAATTCATGTGCATTGTTTGCTCTTTTCTCTTTCCTTAATGTTGTAATAACAACAGTCATGAAAGAAAACCCTGGTCCTGCTACTAGTTCCATCACTGTCTAGTACTGTTTTTTATTTTGTATCGGTTCCAAGGCTATACCACTCTTCAGACTGTGGGGAGAGGTTGGTTGGACCACTGTGGGGCTGGGTTGTTCCAGGCGTATCCCACCACTCTGGAACACAATGGATTGTCTGGGTGACAAGTCCAATCCATATTGTGTTGTTCTCTCTTTCTCTTCTGTTTCCTTGAAGTTGGGGTAAAGCACAGTGCAGACTGCAGTGGGAGGATTGGACTATACCATAGTCCAGCTGTTTGGGGTGGGGGCTGATTTAGTTGGCTATACCACAGTGCACACTGTGTTGAGCGTGGTATCGAATCGGACGGCCTTAGCCTCGGTCGGCTTCATGTTGGTGTCGTACATGGGGTTTTCAAACGATGCTTGGCCGTTGGAACTCTCATGGCCTGCATAACCATTGAACTGTACCTTGGGGCGGGTTCTGAAACACACAAAGATGAAAAAAACAGTGGTTGTCAATGGAAAGGTTAAGCAGGTTTTGAAGTGAGTTTTTGAGTTCTTGAAGCAGTGATGTTTTTAAGACACACATACAGCCATTGTAGAGATCATAGTCTGTATTGCATGATTGCTGTATTCAAGTTTCTAGTTTCAAGTTTTATTTGTCACATGCAGTTACACCACAGTGAAATGCTTTTTTCCATGTTCTTCAAGAACGTGCTCAGGGTCGGATAAAAAAAGATACACTAAATACACTAAATACAATACAATAAAATACAATGAAAAAATGTACAGTAACATTAAACTATAAATAAAACAGCTATATAAAAACTACAGTAAGTGTGGACAGTATAAACAGTATATACAGTTTTTTAGATTGCGAGGTAAAATAGATCTACCATTGTGGCTCTTCAACTAAAACTTCTCCAGGAGCTACTATAGATCCATTTGAGCCTTGATTAGTCCAGTGAACAGCACACTAGGCTGTCAATCAAAGTCATTGGGGCAGGACTAATCTCTTGAACTGGCTGAGCTTAAAGGCACCATAGATGCCATAAACCTGGTTACACAATAAGTATTGGCTGTTACGTTTATGTATATATTGAAAATGTAAGAAAATATCTTGCTTTGATTGGTTTTATTTTTTTTAGATTGATCATAATGATGCATGTAGTATGCAGCTGTTTGCTTCTTTTAAAAGATTAGACATTATGCAAATCTTTTTGTATTAAAATCTTTTTGTATTAAATAACAAAAATATTGGGTCGGTACTCAGTATCAGCAGATACCCAAAGCCCAGGTATTGGTCTCAGGACTGAAAAAGTCAGATCGGTGCAGCCCTACATATAGATGCGCATTGCATCTTAAAGAACATAGATGAGATGAGTAAGGTGATGATATCTGAAGGCCGAAACTACTGGATATGTTTCTTATAAAAACTATCTGAAGGCAGAACAATGTTATAATCCCTTTCCATTTGGGATACATTTGACAGCCTATGCCACATGAGGATCCACTCTCAGTGCTTGCTGATCTGAAGTTAAACTCTCAACTCTCAGACGTTTTTTTTCCTTTATTCCTGGTACCACATTTTTGCCAGCGTTGCAAAAATGAGTGACTCAGTTTGTTGCTCATTATAAGCCTGCATTATGCCTGTAATCATTAGGTACCATGATTGAGCAGGAGTGATCTTCATCTACAAAACATGCCAGCCTTTATACAGTTCTGTAACAGCAACTTTTGTATAATCTCTGCTTGCTCTTGGGTCTAGAGAGAGAGAGAGAGAGAGAGGGAGAGAGGGAGAGAGAGAGAGGTACTGTACAGGAAGAGTGCATCAGGAAGTGGTTAACCCATTAGCTCTGCCATATTAAGTTTATCTCTGCAAGTTCTGTGCTCTCTCAATGTATTCTCTTATTTTGCCCTTTGAGGTGCACGATCAAACTGATATGATCAGAACTTTGAGAACTGAACATTGTAATGATGATGTCACAGTGGCTACTGATCATTGAAAGCTATAGTGTTCTAGAATTCCAAGATAGAATCTGAGGAAACATTTGAAAATACTTTCTCATCAAAGGACTTCAGTCTTCCTAAAAATATGAAAATTGTGCAAATTCCACTCGTTTCCAGAGGGTTAGTAGGACCTCTGACATTTCTAGCAAAGATTAACCTGTAAGATCAAAAGCCAGTATGTTTGTTTTGTTATGAAACTACTCAACATCACAGCTCTGCCAAACCTCCATATCCATTACTTAAAAACGTCCCAATGATTAGTCTGAGGCTGCCTATTTTCCTTGTCGACCAATAGTCATTAGTTCAAGCCTTTTGCTATTTGTCATCGCATATTTTATGATATAAAAAAAATAATTATTGTTATTTATTTTTTGGGGCATCAGAAAATGGTATAGATGGTATAGATAGAGAAATGCACATTAAGTTAAACATGCAGTAAGCTTGCAGTAAGTAAGGTAATTTAGCTTCCCCAGTCCCCACGAACACTTGGATAAGGGCCCGGCTACATTGATCCGTTGTGTCTGTCCGTCTACGTCTGTTTTGAATTCTTTTTCAATGAGGAGTATCCGTTTGTTGGACAGGGCTGATGATGTGTCCGTCTCTGCCAGATTTTGTGTCCATTTTGACAGAGAGAAATGTTCGGAGAGGATGAACTTTTGGAACTGACGGACACGTCATCATCCATTAGCAAAGCTGTTGTTTCTGCAAATGCATGATTACAGTTTTTCATTTCAAACCAAACATAGCGGACATAAATACCTTCCGTCTGTGTTCTCTCCGTTTTGTGATGGATCAATGTAGCCGGGCCCTCATAGCACATATGACAATATATCTAACGTTAGAGCAGCCATGCTAAGTGGCTAACGTTAGGCTACTTCCATGTTTTAGATGATAAGTCATGTTTGAGGTTGACGGATGACAGGCGAATCTTTGGCTGCACCGTCTTGGGATCTTCCATTACCCTCTCAAAATGATCCCCCACTTTGGATTTACTGCCCGTGCCTGACATAGTAACGATCTAATAACTATCTAATAACCACAGGGGCCAGCTGTATAGACGCGAGATGTCTGTCCCTGACTGACTGAGTGACTGAGTGTCCACGGTCCAGACATATACTAAGTTTTGACCTCATCTTGACAAGGCGCAGCTCCTGAATGGAGTTTTATTCTTCTTTTCTTCCTGCGACCGACCGACCAATGAAAACTTCTTCTCGTCGACTAACGTTTGGTCGACTCTTAGGGGCCAGCCCTAGATTAGTCAGTGATTATTCACACTTAAAACTCGCTGTACATTTTGTGTGCGCACCGATCCAGACACAAACACAAGGTTAGGTGTGATACCGGAGACTTCTTCCATAGGAGCCGGTGACATAGGAGACGACACTGTGTGACCCATATGTTCATGGCTGAAGTACCACCCTGCTTTTTTTACTAAAGAGAGACAGGAGGCCATGCTAATTCTTAAAGAAACACGCCACCTAAAAAGTACAGCTAATTTTTTCTGCCCATAATCTCACACATAACCCACAAAAAAAAACTGTCTTACAGATTCATTTGGTTTGAGAGTTATTGAGTTAAAGAGTTCGGATTTTAATGTCATTATGATGTCACATATTCCAGAAAGTGTTAAATACAGGTCAGTGAAATGATGAAAATGGAAAAACAAATATCAAGACAGTTTATAGTTTTGGGATATGTGTGAGATTATGGGCATAATAGATTGGCTTTCTTTTTTGGTGGAGTGCTCCTTTTAAAGGTAGAAACTGTTATGCCGTCAAACAGAGACCTCTAGGCGTTATAGCCCCTCTTGGTAATGTACTTTGTTTACATGTTTTGTTTTGCTCTGATATGTGGGTTGGAGTTGAGTGGGGATAGGGGAGGGGGTTGCTATTGTTGGCCACACCTCAGGCTCTGCCAAGAGAGGTCTAGAGAAATTCACAGTATAATACGTTTCTATATCCCCGCTCAACTCCAACCCACACATCAGACCAAAACAACGACAAAAAATGTAAACAAAGTGCAACACCAAGTGGGGCTCTTTCACCAAGAGGGCGCCGTTTGACGGCATAACAGCTCCTACCTTTAAAGCTTTTTCGGTGACCGAAAGTTCCCTGGGATCATAAATACACTTCGACTATAATTCCCCCTAACGCACTCTTGACGTCTCTAACCACCAGCAGTTTGCCTCCAGTTCTCTGTCCCTCGGGGGGAGGGGGGGTCTCCTCCTGTCTGTGCGGTGGTGCACTCATGCTGCCGGTGCCCGGCGCAGCCCGCGATACTGGCTGCTGCACCTGTCTCTCTCCAACGGGGGCTTGTTTGTTTACTTGACCTGTGACCGTTAAACTGCAAGCCTCACGCTTCACCACACCAGACAACAGGCAGCTGTGTCAATTAGCTTGCCTTGTAGTCCGCCACGAGGAGGAGGAGGCTGATGTTGGGGCAATTCTCAAGAGAGCGCTGGTGGTGCCGGATGAACGAGTACTCCCCCCCCGGTCTTTTAAGTGTAACATCGCTAGTGCGCGAGTCTCCTGTTTGTACCAGTGTTATTGCTCAGAGATAGGCTATTTTCAGATCATAGCCGTGTGGGATGGTGGTGCGTTGGAAATCATATTGGAACGCATCTGATCTGATATCGGCTAAAATAGGGTGTCGGTATCGGATCATTTCCCCAATACTAAAAATCTGATACCAAGGACTGTGTAACATGTTAGAAATTAAAGCGAAGTGACCACCTGTTAGAGCTCTCTAATGGAGAAAATGTTGTTATATATCTCAGTCATTTTTGTCCAAGGCCCCCAAACTGAACAAGTCTAGGCTGTTCAGTAAAAGGGATGGATCGGTACTCGGTACTCGGTATCGGACGATTCCAAAAGTTTTAACACTCAGAATCAGTTATCGGCAGTGAAAAAGTGGTATCGGTGCATCCCTAG
>OMKL01103271.1:0-12495 GCA_900302295.1 Parasudis fraserbrunneri | reverse complement strand
GCTCCAGAACCACTGCCATAAGGGAGACATGCAGAGCACGGCTTTGAGCTCCAGAACCACTGCCATAAGGGAGACATGCCGAGCATGGCTTTGAGCTCCAGAACCACTGCCATAAGGGAGACATGCAGAGCACGGCTTTGAGCTCCAGAACCACTGCCATAAGGGAGACATGCAGACACTGCAGCACGGCTTTGAGCTCCAGAACCACTGCCATAAGGGAGACATGCAGAGCACGGCTTTGAGCTCCAGAACCACTGCCATAAGGGAGACATGCAGAGCATGGCTTTGAGCTCCAGAACCACTGCCATAAGGGAGACATGTAGAGGCTGCAGCAAGGCTTTGAGCTCCAAAATCAGGTCCTGAACAGTGGATTCATACTCTCATAGGCAGGTCCAAGGAGACAAAAATCTGTGCCAATAAGAACAGCAATAACGTTCTGCGACTGCTCAAATTAACTTAAAGTGATACACTGGTGGTGCATAGCTACTTGGAAACACATTTTCACTCACTGAAGGTACATTGATTTGGTCCTAGGTAAGATGGCTGACTGGCAGATTTGTTAAGTCTTTTAGCACATGAGGTATTTTTAGTGCAACTTCTGCCAGAAATCTGGCAAATATAACAACACATCACAATTGACTTTAACTGAATTTGTAATTCATTCAATTTAAGTTCAACTTCATTCTTTTTTATTTAGTCTGTTAATTAGATTACAAAAATTATAGTGTGTGTTATCATAATATGTTTCAAGATATCTTAATCTTATTATGTACTGTATATGCATTTCAGAAAAATCTAAGTAAACTACGACCATAAGCCATATTTGCACTCAATACTGCAGCAAATTAGTGGTATTACAAAAAGTGCTGATATGCTACAGATGGGGTCTGTATTCTAGTGAAAATAGTGAGAGTTGATATTCAGATTAGGGTTGCCCCCTCTTAGTTGATTTGTTCTTACTCAACCATGACTTTATTAGTAATTTTCTTTCTTTCTTCAGAGTTATTTCCTGAAAACTGAAAGGAAATCTCTGGTAAACACTAGAATTAAAGAGGCCCTTCTGCATGATTGCATGTGGGAAATAAAATTTAACAGATTTGTCGATTACATCAACTAATCAATTAGTCGTCGTATGACTATTAGTCGGCTAAGAGTTTCTTTAGTCGAGGACAGTCCTAATTCAAACGTTGTAATTAACATGTGTAACAGTTTTTATGTACGTGAATCAGCCAGGTATCACTATTGACAGATATTTTACATAAATATAGCCACTTATAGATTTTTTACATGACATTTGCATATTTCATTTACGTTTTCCATGTCTCACACTTTCCATTTCATTCATGCTCGTAGCCTATGACACACCTTACAAAAATTCCCCATTTAAAAACCTTGGAAAATCCTGGAACTGCAATACACATGACAAAACGTTCTTTCCAAACAGTTTCAGCTCTCGCCCATTCTAACTAATCATTAATTATGTTGATCTTTCCCTTCAACTAGATTGTTTTTACCCTGAGGTCATTTCACCTTAGCTAACCCTCCAAATTATGGAATATACATGGTTGTTCTGGGGCAGAAGAGGGATGAGACAGTCACAAGGCATTTTTAAACAGCTTAGTCTCTCAAGACAGACACACTGGCTCTCGCAATTTCCAAAAGCTTCCGCCTACCCATCTGTATTTCAGCAGCTCTGAAAGTGGGCAGTAAATAAGGATATTTCCCCACTTCCGTATCCCCTGTCCAGTCGCTTAAATAACTCCTACTGGAAAACAAATCAGTGGAAGCCTAGCTAGCTAGCTGCTGAGCAGAAATGGAAATTCGAAAATATATTTTTGACTCAACTGAAAAAGAAAGGGTAGTAAATAAGGCGGATGTCCAGTCATTTCCCCACTTCTGCCTCTTCTCAGATTTTAACGGGCTGAATTACAGACGGTCTCTGGAGCATTCAAAGATTGTGGAAGAGATAGGCTGGCTTGAGTACAGCTGGGATTGTTTCAGGGTCCATCGTATTCCAGAATCTTGTTCCTTTCCTGCCATATGCCCTTGTGTTCACTCAACCTTCACAGATGCCCTGACTCTAAAGGGGGTTGTGGAAACGTTTTGGCAGTGCCCCAAACTACAACGCATCATATATTTCAAAACCTGTAAGGGCAACAGAGGTGAGCTCAACTGATAGTATTTAAAGATCTACTGCGCGGTTATTAACCTCCGTCTTAGAACAGTCAAATGAAAAAAGATCTATGTGTTGTGAAGACTGTATAGAATACTTGGCTCACAACTTGGCCAATGAACTTTCAGAAACCTCTGTGTTTTTTTTTGGCTTATTAGTTATTCCCTTATTCTTTTTTGCTCATTCACTTGAAGCAGCATCTGTCTCTTTGATGTAAATGCTGGTATTGAGAATGTTGAGCATACTTGAAATTCTACAGTTCTACAGTTAAAAAGCTTCAATTAATCTTAATTTCTACAATTAGAAAATATTTATCACAGAAAATATGCTGTTTCCAACACTTTAAGAAGGCTACTATATTATATTCTGGGTGAATTATTTTTGTAATTCTGAAACGTTGCCCTGACTACCATTAAGCTTTTATTTTACAACAGGCAGCTACAAAACCTATAACCCTAAATTATATTAGAGTCTGGCCAATATAGGCTACTGTACTTTCCCAGACAAAACAGAGACAAGTGACTCGTCCCAAAATGCAAAACTTGCCTTTAGGATTTACACACAAAGAGATGGGGCTTCATGGGAAAAACACCCTAGCTGGGTACACACTTGTCCCCAGCTCATACTCTACATTCCCATCCAACCTACTCGTTTTTAGATCTCTGGTAAACAACATCATCATTGTGTTGACCATGTAGACTTTTACATATTTGTCTCTGCTGTCAACAGACTGTAAAATGGTTAGAATGAATAACTTTGTAATTCTAACAGGTATAAAGATACACTGGTAGTAGTAACACTAGCCAGTTACCTATATCGCACAAGTTGACCCACCTGGATGACCCACGTGTACCTGTGTTCTGTTCTTACCTGGAATACAACCACTTTGCCATCGTCGGCCTGCAGGTAGAAGGTCCAGGTGGAGGAGATGAAGCTCTGGGCAGAGCTGACGATGTCGTTGCACCAGCTGGAGACAGCCTCCATGACAGACGGAGGTTTAGGGCGGTGGGTCAGGGCCTTCAGCTGCAGAGAAGGGGGGATGCAAATTACATTTTGAGGGTAAGCCAAGTGTGGGTGTGTCTGTGTGTGTGTGTATATTATAATATAAATTGTATCATTGTATATAATACAAGACTCTGTGTGTGTGTGTGTGTGTGTGTACTTCTATCACTATGTTATATATTGTATTACTATATATAATACAAGACTGTGTGTGTGTGTGTGTATATATATTATAATATAAATTGTATCATTGTATATAATACAAGACTGTGTGTGTGTGTGTGTGTATTATAATATAAATTGTATCACTGTATATAATACAATACTGTGTGTGTGTGTGTGTGTGTGTGTGTGTGTGTGTGTGTGTACTTGTATCACTATAATATAAATTGCACTATATATAATACAATACTGTACGTGTGTGTGTGTGTGTGTGTGTGCCCAAATATTGATGTTGATGGTATCACATCCTATAACCCTGAATGGGTCTGGCCCCCCCGGAGCACAGAGTGCTGCTGAGTGACCATTCTGGCCCCCCTGCAGCACACACTGATGTACTGTATGAGCGTGGACACAGAGTAGAGTAGAGCTGCTGAGTGACCATTCTGGCCCCCCTGCAGCACACACTGATGTACTGTATGAGCGGACACAGAGTAGAGTAGAGCTGCTGAGTGACCATTCTCACCCTCCTTCTCTTGATCTCCGGTTCAGAAGGTTGGCTGGCACAGCCGGTGCTGCAAGCCTCCTGCTCCAATAGCTTAATGTATGCCTCCTGGCAGGCTAGAGAGGGGGAGAGAGAGAGAGATAGAGAGAAAGAGGGAGAGAGAGAGAGAGAGAGTGAGAGAGAGAGTGAATGTGTGTGTGTGTGTGTGTGTGTGTGTGTGAGGGGGGGGGGAATTGGCAGAATGAAAAAAGAAGCATGAAAGGAGAGAGATGGAGAAAGAGTTGAACAAGTGAGAGCATGAAAACAGAAAAGAGAACGAGAGGGAGATGTAAAAACAGATATATGGTAATTGGCTGGGTAAAAGACAGCATAGGGAGGGAGGATACAGTGTTTGTGTTTGAAAGAATGGAATATAGATCTGTTAGTCCCTGTGTCCCAATTCGCTCCACTACACGGTCTTAATTTATTAATATGCAAGGGACATTGGGGCCTCCGCCGCCTGGGTTAGGAGCCGGGACAACAGATCACAGGATTGATTCCCGATACAGCGACCCAAACTGGTAAACAGCTTAAAGAAATCCAGACGCCACCCACTGAGCTCGCTGGCTTTCAAGGATGAGGGAGGGGCTTGATGCTTGGAAACTGAGAACCGCAGTAGGCTATTTTAAATTAAAAAGAAGGTTCCGGGTTTTTAGAAGTTCATTCTAATGATTGCTCACCAAGCCCCCTCATGGGACGTTCAAAACTGGGGTTTTTTGCATCTGTGTTTTTGTTTCCGAGAAATTGGTACAGACTCTTGTTAGTATTTGTTAGCAATGCCAGTGCAATTTCACTCTCACAACATTGCATGAAAGCCATTCCATTCACTTCTATAAGCTCTAGTAATAATAAGAATGTGTGATGGAACTCTTTGAAAGGACTTACATTTGACTTTAAAGGAAATGGTTTCATACCCCATTGACACTAACAGGAAGCTGGCACCGATTTCTCAGAAATCTAAACACTGGTAGGAAAAGGTTTTAGATTTTCATAGAAGGGGATACTGATCAATTGGATAGGGGTTCTAAAAATGCTGTAGGCTACCTTCCCTTTAAAGGGCAGAAAGACTAAAATTCATGATATGTACAGCTAACATTCCATTTGAGATAAGAACTTCAGTAACTAACAGGACTCCTTGCATAGCAGGAAACGGCCACAGAGTAAAGACAAACTCTGAACCTATGTGGGTGCGGTATGTTGATTTTGATTACTAGACAAGACCACCTTAGCATCTCTGAGCCCAGCACAAAGCTAGACAAAGAAATATACATACCTCATTATCACCCCCATCTTGTAAGTAAGAGGACAGTCAGACAGACAGACAGCCTTACCTCCCTGACACTCCTCCCTGCTGGTGTTGAAGCCAGCATTGCCATTGACAAACTGGCAGATGGAGTAGAGACGACAGCCGCGGTGACATGCGTTCATTATGGATTCCTGCAGACCAGACCCGGAGAGAGAGAGAGAGAGAGAGAGAGATGCAATATTAAATACAAAGTAAGAGACATCCTCTGCTCTCACAAAATTTGACAAGCAGGCCTGGCTAAGAGTTATTAGCTATTTGATAATGTGGTAGAGCCTATATTATAGTTTGTCATACACTAGCTTGTGGAGTGCAAAAGTAGCCTTCATTAGCTGCAGAAAGAACACTCGGAGAAGGACCATTTGCAGAAACTCCTGCAATATAACGAAACAGCGCCCACGTGTGACATCTCCGGGAACAGGAGAGACCAATAGATCCCCTACCCGCGACTATCAATGGTTTACAGGCATGTTACAGTGTCATGCGTGTCACCTTTTCTCTTTACTGCGTTTCATTCACTGAGTCCAGCGGGATTTTACCCCGAGCCCATGATAGGCTACAAGGTCTTTTTATGGGCATGTATTTGCTTACGCTACATAATACCTCAACAATTATTGTCCAATAATTGCCTTTAAAATCCAACATCTGTACAGACAATTGCTCAAGATGCCCGTTTCATTTTTCGTGAAACGAGCAATTGGTGCAGTGTGTTTGAAAGCAGGTGATTCTGCGGAGTTTTAACTGCTGTGTGATCCATTTCGCAGCCCTGCACTGCACAGTCTGCCCTGCGTGATGTCTGAACCACACCTGAGACGAGCAGAAGACGAGGAGGTGGGAGAAAAACATCCGACAAGGAATATCTGCCTTACACAAACACAAAACTCAACAAACCATGCCCCAACCTAGTCTAGTCTCATCTGGTCCCTAACGTAGGCCTACTGGATTTTCTAGACAACTTGCCTACAGACTAATGCAAGAGATTATTGAGCTTGCATGTTTTTACAAGTGCATTCTCTGTGGTTCTCCTCAAATGCATACCAGATGCGTGGCCTCATGGACCTTAATTGTGTCCAAAGAAATTACATTGCTCTAGATAATTACAGGCACCTCTCGAGATTATGCTACCTCAAACCAGTCAACCTTTGTACGACGACTAGGGAATGTACAAAAGACAATGACATGCATCATTATTTTCGGCCTAATCGTGCACTGTAATGTCCATTAAGACGCAGCGAAAAATCTGAGGCAACCCAGGCGCATAAATGGCCCGTCATTACGCATCGACCGGACAAGACACAATTAGTAGGGCCTATCCATTTCATAACATAACAGTTGTCTCTAGTTTGTCAGTAACGAATACACTGTATTACATTCCGTATCAGCCGTTGAAATGTGTGGCAACAGCAACTGATCAGCTAATGACTGATAATGGAATGTTCAGCTCTGCAGAGATAGCCTTCCGATAGGCTACAACATAAACCTACCAGGATAACTTACTTTAGCGGGGCTTTTGTTTTTGATGGTGAGCTGGCATTGCTTTTTGCAGTAATTGATGTCGCCCAGTTGGTTGTCAAACAGATCTGAGGATGCTGCCGCCAGTCCTGCAAGAAGCAGCGAGATCAGAGCAGAGAAGCCGCACATCCTGCTGCCGAGCCGGAGCATTTCAAACCCGGACTTGATCACCACAGCCTAAACGAGCACTGGCGCTTTAGCGATCTCCCTTTGTGGTGGTGGTGGTGGTGGTGCTACTCGGATGGATGTTGCTGCCTCAACCCGATTTCTATCTGCTTTGGTAATCTTCTGCTCTGTCTGTGCTCCTCGTGTCGTCACTCAGAACATCATCACGCACACGCAGCGCCCCCACCATCCAACTCGCGCGCACTCAGTGCAGAATAGCCTACACTGCAGTGCATAATATGGCAATGATGGCATTAATAAAAATGTAGTTGATATAGGCCAGACTACGGCAGATACTCTGTAGCCTATGCAGCAGACAGATTGACAGTTTATTAAAGATGTTTTCTGCGTTATGTAGCCTATTGTATATCCCCATACCGTATAGCTTGATGTTTAATTTAATGATTCCTTTAGGATCACATGCAGGCTAAAGCACTAAAGCTGAAGCTTTGTATTATACGTCTAATAACAACTAACCGGCATAACTTAATTATCAAAACAATCACCCTATTGCTGTCACCGTACCCATTTAGACCTGTTGTTGACCAGTCTGTCTGAAATGTATTGTGGCCAATAATGAATTGTGAATAAATTCACAATGAATGAATAACATTTGTGGTGGTGTTTTTTTTTTCTCCCTGGAGGTAGGCTGGGAGGGGACAAATTGGGGAGCAATAATGACTTATGACTGTGTGGGAAGACAAGGGAGGGGCATAAAGTATCAACTTGACTGTTTTAGCTGTTGAGGCGTGCACTAAACAGTCACTGTAAAAGCAAAGACTGTGTTACCTTCATGCCACCGCAGTTAACTTGCTCCTTTGACAACCACAGCTCCCTACAGTCGATCTAAAAGCAGTTCTGGGCTCAAAATTGCTGAAGAGTGGGAGTTCAAGACAGTGTTGGAAGACAGAGCTACGCAATTTCTCCTTCCAAGTTTGTCTCTTACTCACGTCTTGGAACTCGAACCAGAGACAAGGACAAGGACAGAAGAAAAGGGACTGAAAGGCTTTGTGAACTATGATCTGCTTATTGTTCCTCATCCTCCTTGTTCCATGCGTGTTATTCACCTCGACGCGTAAGTACAAAACTTTGTTGTGAGAGAAGCCTACAGGCAGACAGTCAAGTTTACCACGTTTGAAGACTGCACGAGATGGAAGGCGCGCTCTGCTCCATTAGCCAGCTGAATGTCATCTTCTGAAGGAGCCGATGTTACAATGTTACCTTATCCTATATTTACACTCTTAAATGTGGACAAATATAAGTAACCTATTGGGATGAGTAGTCACTAAATTGTTGAACTGTTTCACAGGCCTAGGCTGATACCATCATTGTTAAAACTAGTTAATTAAAATGTAATGACACCATTGTGAAATGACACAAATAGCCTAATGGTGTGTTTGTGAAATGGTATATTACATTGACAGCAAAGCCTAATGTAGAGATGAAATTGTTGGTAAGATGAATAAATGAAATAATATTGAATTATCACTGATTAAATGATTGCAAACCACAAAATATACCAACACTCCGAGGTAGCATGCTGGATTGTATATGATATTTCAAACAGTCCCTGTCCCGAAACAGGGTAACATTATCTTATGATCAGCCATTGGCTTAATGCTTATTGAAACAACATCCACAAATGTATACTATACTGTAAAGGGTTTTCATGTAAAAACACTAGCTACATATCCACGTGAAAAAATGGGATATTTAGAAAATACAAATAATTGCGTCCTCAAAGGAAAAAAAACAGCTTTTTGGAGGCAAAGGTCTCAAGATAATATCAGCTATATTCCATAATGAGTTTTAGCCTACTCTCATGTCATTTATCAGTTCCTGAGTAGCCTAGCTGTCTCATTTTTCAAATGGTTGATACCTCACTGTGGAGTGAAAATTTTCATATATTTATAGACTATCTTTGGGTCATACATCATTTGTTTTCTTCTTTATAACATGATGCTGTATGCCTTCTGACAACATCTATTTACTAAACCCAGAGTCTGTTTTAACTTTATACGTAACACTCATTGTAGTGAAATACCAGCGCGTTCCCGTATCGGTACAATTTCCCTTGCACCAAATCCTCCTAAGTCCGGTTAGGCTGGAAGCAGCGTATTGGCACATATGTTAGAAAGCTTGTCCACCGCCCACCTAGAGCACAGTTAATAAACCTCTACACATTAACCCTTGAATCTCCCTGAAGGAACCCAGTGGTAACATTCAGAGACATTATGCTTCTCAGAACATTTCTCATAGACATCAATCATAAGATGGACTTTAAAAGGAGCAAAGGAGGGGCAGTGGTATGGAAAATCATTCAAGTATTTCACCAACAACCCAGGGTGACCTTTTTAAGTGGTTCTTTCCCAGGAACCATAAATCCAGTTCATTACTGGGTCATAAATATGTGCTGCACTCCTGCTCAGTATTGAAGTGTTGCTAGTCGTTACTTCAAAAACCCCAGGAAACATGGTAATTGCATCTCACACTGTGCAGGGTCTCAGAATTGAAACAAACCAAGGAACAGTAAAATAGATCAACCCCAGGAGTCCCCCCAAACCAATGTTCTTGTTAAAAGTCCACAGTGGGAATCTTATCTTCTTATAGCCTAAAAATTATTATTGATTCAAAATTCAAAAGAGTGTACATTTACATGGTGTGTGTGTGTGTGTGTGTGTGTGTGTGTGTGTGTGTCTGTCTGTGTTTGGGGATCCACCACCCACCCCCCCAAGAGGTGGCAGTGATCTTCCCCCAGGACCCGGCCTTGCATATGGGGTCCAATCTGACAGCCACATGCACAGTGAGCCCTGAGATGGGCCTCCATGCCAGCACATTATACTGGACCCTGAATGGGAAACGTCTGGCCAGCAGCACTTACGGGCTGGTGAGCCCTACCATCCTGAGTGTTACCCTCCATCGCCTCAACGGTTCCCAGCAGCAGTCTGGAGACAACCTGGTCTGCCACGGAGGAGATGGCCATGTCCTGGCTGGCTCTTGTCTATATGTTGGCAGTAAGTGCCGGCTATACTGGCTCCCTATATGTGTAGAATCACATATAGCATGTGTTCAATATGCAATATTCAAGCCTGCTGTAAGTCACACATGTCTTATAGTGTCCTGTTTACATAGAGTGAGAAAGCCTTATATATAGGTGTGCACCCTGGCCCTGCTGTCAGCAGGTCATATTTAATGGGTCCTAATGTACGTACTGCATAAAAAAGCACTTACAGAGTGAACCGAATTTTAAGACTTAAGATGGGCACAAACAGTAAACATGTTTGTCGAAAGAATGAAACAAAAATGAAAAGAAAAAACAATTAATTTTCAAATCCAAAGGAATTCCCATTTGTGTATATTACACTTTTTTCATGACTATATTCGTGTGGACATTCCATTGACTAACCATTATTCCTTAACCCTTAACCCCAATGCCCTAAATTCCCCACTCTTCCTCAACCTAACCCTAATTTTAACCCTATATCCATAGCCCTAAAATGACCCCTTTTCAAAGTGATGACCGATTTAATGACCTCACTTTGGACAGTTTTCCTCATCTTTCTATCCTCACACAAACAAAGAACCTAGCAATGGGAATGAGAAAACAAATGAATTCATTCCTTTGTTTGCATCAATACAGACTCACAAGGACTGTATTTGCTAAGGATTTAGTTTTTTTTTTCTACATGAAAGCATTTTTTTGATTATAATCTCTTTGTGTGTTATGCTTTTAAAGCCTGTTATATGCATATTCTAATCGTCTCTATCTATCTCAGAGCTGGCTTAAAGTACAGGGCTCGATAGAGCCAAATGCTTTTCATGTATGGATGAGAACAATAGTTCACATGCTGGCTCTGCTGGATTCTATTCTAAATGTCAGAACTAAGGCCAAATTACATCTGTCTCCATTCAAATCAAGTAATTACCACTGGAAGTATAGAAATGACATTGAACAGAAGCAAATAGAATATAACCTATTTCAAAAGAGCATTTCAAAATAAATAAAAACACACAGACTGATAGAAATGACCGGAATAGAATAGGTTTCAACAGTCAGACAACTGCTGCCATGTTTGCTTTTAATTTATTTTTAGCCAGTCTATGCATACAGAATGTAAGTGTGAATGCCAACATAGTTCTCCCTCCTGCGGTCAGAGAGATGGTTTGGACTGAGATAGCCCGCATGCATCGTCTTGTGTCTCATCTTCTTCAGCCTTTTTAATTTTTATTATCTTTGTCTCCAATACACAGTGCCTCCAGAGAAACCAGTCAATCTAACCTGCTGGTCCCGAAACACCAAGGACTTGAGCTGCAAGTGGACCCCCGGAGGCCGGGGCGAAACCTTCATCCGAACCAAATACACCCTCAAGTACAAATTGAGGTGAGAGCCCCAGACCTGCTGCAGCTCCCAGGTGATCACCTACCCCACCGCCTCCACTATCCAGGTCACCTAGAGCAGTGGTTCTTAACCCTTTTCATGTCAACGACCCCCAGATTGATACACATTAGACTGTGGACCCCCCATTTGATAACATTTTGTCTCAGGGACCTCCATCTGGGAAGATCTTTGTTGTTAGAAATTATTTAGCTCAGAATGCTGTAACTGTCTACGCTGTAGATGAGGAGATAACAGTGGAGAAAGTGAAACCTATGATCCGAATAGTCACTCTTATACATTCTCTCATTGGGTTGACTTCTATTCAGTGAAATACTAGCGAAATCAAACTGTTCCCAGTTTTTCTGGGGACCCCCTGGAACCCCCTCAGGGACCCCTGGGGGTCCCCGGACCCCATGTTGAGAATCACTGACCTAGAGACATGCGTAGAATTCTGCCACATGCTGCCCTCATATTGTTATTACTAGGGGTGTAAAAGAACATGTTTAGCATGAATTTGGAAATCCAAATTGCAACCATCTGTAAAATCTGAATCAACCTTTGAGTCAAATGAATGTGTGTCTTATTAAATGTATAAACGTCATGCTTTGAACAAGTAACTTGGTGTAAGGTTTTGATTTAATGTTCAGTTAATGCTGACGAAATACCATTTGTATATCGGTTACACTTTAAAAAAGTGTCAGAATTAATCCAATCAAATCAAGTTGAACCAATATGTGGTCAAAATGAAAGATTTTATGATGTATTGTGTCTTTGGCTAAAGAATTGGAATCAAATTGTCACACCCCTATGTACTAAATGTGCTCCAATCATAGAGAATGTTATTGTTGATAATGATATATTTGCGCTGTATTTTGTGTCTAAATTTGTCTTTAAAATTGTCATTATGTCCTTTGGTTACAAACTGAAGGGCTTTGTCCAAGTGTGTTTTGGTTGTAGTCTTTGCTGTGCCTTGGTCTAGGTGGTATGGTAGAGAGCGGGAGTGTGAGGACTACACCTCAGCGCAGCACCGCTACACCTGCTACATCCCCCGCGACCTTGCCCTCTTCACCCCATATGAGATCTGGGTGGAGGCAACCAATCAGCTGGGCTCAGCCATCTCTGATGTCATCACCCTGGATATCCTGGATGTGGGTGAGTCAGCCAGTCTGGTATCACTAAGAAATGGGACTCTCTTCTGTTTCCCTTCTTTTGTTTTGCCTCCTCTCCTCTCTTCTCCTCTCCTCTCCTCCCACCCCACT
>OMKL01103262.1:0-15113 GCA_900302295.1 Parasudis fraserbrunneri | reverse complement strand
CCTCTCACTTGCCCCGACGCCAATCGCTGCTGCACAGCTCTGCCTCCCCTCTCCGCCTGCTCACCACCACTGTCCCTCCACCTTTGACCTTTAACCCCACCTCCTCATGACATTCCACCGCCAAGTACACGGACCAGGACCAGGATTAAAACCTATATAAGATGTAACGTTACTCAGGTGGTCAAAGCAGGTGATTCAAACGTGGCTTTGGATGTTTGTTTTTTTCTTCTTTTTATTCTGTCTTGTTTTATTTCATTTTTTTCTTGTTTTAAAATCATGTTACCTCTGTATTCAGAAAAGCTCTTATTATTATTATTATTATTATTATTATTATTATTTATTGAAATAAGAATGCCTTTTATTTTGTCTCACTGTTTTGTTGTCACAGTGAAAATGAAATGAGTTTCAACTTGGATTTCACAGACCCACTCATTTGAAATGTATCCCCACTGGTCTGCGTTGTGTTCTGCATTCAGAATGTCCCATTTGTTTTATTTACAAAGGTTTAGGGGGAAAAAGCACATTTTCATGATAAATATAATGAATGTCTAAAAAGAGAATGAATTGTACTACTGAGTAAAGACAGTGTATTCCAGTGACAAGAAGGGACTGATTGTGTGAATACGCAGGAAAGATGAGGCCTGAATACTATACCGTGTATAATTTGCTGCTCATTCCGACAACAGTGTTGATTCTTCAAAATGCTAAGAGGTGCCTTGTTCATTTCTCTGTGCCTAAGAAAGTAGGGAACGATGTGAGTCCATACAGAATAGAACCTGCTATTTGTTTGGAACCATTTCACGAAAATAATATTCCAGCATTGATACAATTCAAGTAAAGAGTCTTAAGTCAGCAGTAACGACGAGCTACAATGCACTTTGGGGCAGAGTATATGCACCTGATAAGCCAATGCTTAGCCCTGGGAGACGATTTAGCCTGTAAGCTTTGGTCGTCTGACAAAATGTCATCGAAACCATAACACAACCTGTAATTATGTAATCTGCTTTGGTTGATTGACAAAATCATGACAATTTAATTTCCTTGCTCTGTCCTACTGCACTACAAATGTAATAGTCACTAAATTGTACTGTATGACAATGCATCTGCAAACAAAACCAAAAGGCAACTATTGAATGGTTGATGAGCCATTTGTTTGTCCAAACAAGTCCAGTAGCTCTAAATTATTTTTCAAAGTATTGAAGTAGTAAATATTAACTTGTACTAAATACTTTATTTTAAGAGGTAAGTTATTGTGTTTTCTATGTACAGTATGTGTACCATTTCAGCATATTATCCCTGTTCCCTTTCTGTGATCAGCTGATTTAAATTTTCTGCAGAGGAGCCACAAATAAAGAATTGCTATTATTAAGACAATAATTTCTTGGGAGTATTTGATATTGATTGAACACATAACATAGTCTACAATCATACTAAAAGTTTAAAATTAGATTTGAGTGCAATAATCAATAATCTTTTGGGCCTGTTTAGTGACATATAAGGCATTTGTTCCAATATTGGTAGAGGGTTTGACAAATTGGCACAATCTGTCAGATATTGTATATCCAGCTGGCATATTTACAGTACAGCTGTCACAGAAGTCAGCCAAGTGACAATATTTGGCAGTGTTGACAGTTGGCCAGTCTCCGGGGTGAGGCTGAGTTTAAATGGCTACCGTGCAGGACTACTGAACATTCTGGTGTTTGGCTGCAGATGTGCAGTTAAACACATTACATGATTGAAAACATGTATTATTGGGGACAATTATTCGATGCCATCTCTAATGTTTGACATGATACCTTATCCAAATTTATAATTGAGGGAATTGTAAACAAAAAATAAATACACAAGCAAAAGGTAGAATTTAACTTTTAATTATTCAAATATGTGTTTTTTAATATAAAAAACATACAATATATAACAACAATCCCTTTCAGGATAGATGCTTTCACAGTAAAAGTCACAATAGCTTATATTACTAGAAACTTAAAAAGAAAAAAAGGATTTGGGCATCATAGCCTTTAACTTCCTAGAAAATATAAAATCTTTCCATTATTTCAATAGCAGTGCTTCAGTATAAGTACTGATATGCCAAATACATTATGGTTATACATCCACTCTGGAATGGTCTTTGTTACAATGTAAGATCTTGACTTGCACAACATGATACTCTATATATCTACTGAAGCGTGATGGTGATGAATTGAAACAGCTGTCTACATACAGCATACATTAACAACAGTAGTTTTAATGAGAAGCAAGTACTGTACCATGACACAATTATCCCAACGCAAGAAAATAATCTCAAAGTGGAAAATAACTAATTGTATCAGCTGACTCTTTTCACAAAGCAGAACCAGCGACGTTACAACAAATGTAAACAAAAAGATCAGGCAAATTCACTTTGACAGAGCATCTGTTGGATTAAGATGATTGTTTTGATAGCTACTCTTTTGATGGAGACCATCCTGTAGAGACTCTCTCTTATCAAATGAACCAATGACAAAAGCAATCAAATGAAATAAAGCAAATTACATTTCAACTCGGTCCTAGTTTGCAGATTTAATGGGGAACACCACCCAAATCAAGAATTCCAATATGTTATCTCCATGGCCTAGGAAAGTTCAATCAATATTTGTGATCATGAGCTACTCTCTCCCAAAGCCAGAAACCAGAGAAGTAAGACTCAATCATGTCATCAGGTATAAAGTCTGGAGCTGCTCCAATCACAATGAATGGGAGACTGACTTTGTGGACCCACATCATTTTTATTTTATCTTTTATACCCAAATGAGCTTTATTCTGTAGTAGTGTTCTCAGTTCTGAAACAGAAAATGTACCCATATACTCAGAACATTCCCCTGGGTGTTCTCAGTGTCACCTTTACTGTACCGTCTATCCCCATTCATTGTCTATGAAGCAGCTTCAGACTTTATACCTGATTACATCGTAAGTGATGTTGAGTTTTACCACTCTAGTTTTGGAATTTTGGAGTTGTTCATGTTCACTAATATTTTTAGACTGCCTTAGACCATAGGAATAACATGAATTCTGAAAATGGATGTAGTTCCTCTTTAAGTCATGTCATTATACTGCAGCATTTCCAGCTTTGTATTCCAGCTTCTTGTCAACAAACCAAGAGACTCATGAAGCATCATGAGCATAATGCAGAGGAGGTTTTGTTCCTGTTTAAAGGTGACCTATGAAGTTTTGGGATAGAACTTTGAACCTCTGAAAAGTCAAAATAGTGTATGATATAGCCTATCTTTAGTACTGAATAAATAAATGTTGCCCAAGAGGAAAACTGGATCCCTGGAGCACCGTATGAAGATAGAAAATGATCTGTTTGGCTGTGGTGTCCTACCATCCTACCACATTTTATGTTTAGGTAAGATTCTTCAAAGGTCAACGTTTGTCACTTGGTTTCTAAATGTATTTTTTTTTTTGCATCTGTGTTGAGATAAACAGGTTTTAAGCATTTCTTACAAATTATTAATTACCACTGTACTGGTGCTTTAAAGGTGACCTATGTAGGACTTTCAATGAATATATCATGTGGAAACAAAATGTGATAATGACTACCAGCTCTGGATGAGCTGCTTCCTATCGCCTTATGTATTTACCTCCCCTTCCAGCTCTTACCAGTCTTCTAACAGGAGGAGTTTAGTTAGACTGTGAGGGGGAATCAAAGCCAAAGTACTCCTGAATTGGACCAAATTAAAATATGAAGCAGATCACAGGGGCCACTGATTGTAATGGCAACAGTAGCATTACTAGCAGAGTTGGGATCAATTCACTTCCAATTCAATCAATTCAAAATTTAAACAGAAATTGCAGTTTATTTGCTGATGATGGAACATTGATTCTCATTCATTTGTCAATAGGCTGGATAATACAACCTTTTCATGCCAAAAGTTATTCAGTATTTCAGCTTTAAAGAAAATCCACCTCCTGAATTACACTAAATGAATTGAAAGTGAATTGATCCCAACTCTAGTTACTAGAACTACAATGTATCATCTCAACCAAGTTGACAGCAGTACAATAAAGATAAAATCCTACACATAGCATCTACAAGTACCAGCAGATAGGCAGAGGTCCTGGTTTGAAGTCACATCAGATTTACCTGGGGTCTCAGTCAATAATAATACTTCTGGTTTGTAAATGTTACTTTCAAAATGCACACCATAGATTGCGTGATTTAATAAAACGTTTTTTTTTTGTAAAGTCTTTATTATTTGGACTCTTGCTGCACGAGTGACAGAATGACTTTCAGTAACACAGCCACGTCGTCGTTATGCATGAGAGCATGCGCTTCACAAGCATCATGCACCCATGAACAACTGAGGAGTGGAATTGGTAGAAAGAGGAGTACAGGCGGTGCTCGGCTGGAACAGCTGTCACCAAATAGAGACTTGCGGCAGCCCTCTGTGTTTTTGCAATACTCAGTATAACACATCTGTAATCCCAGCTGGAGAAAAAAAGGCAAAAATGAAAAAGAAAGATAAAGACGTTTTCGTGATTCTTGTGTCTGTTTAGCATCTGAGATGCTTCTTGCTGGACATGTCATTCCAGATACGGTGCATCTCCTCCGGGGAGATCTGGTGGACGGTGATAACCCGCCGGTACCGACACAGACTGTAGGCCATTTTCCAGTGATTAAAACCACTGTTCTGATAAGGGTGTATACCCAGCTTACGCAAACACAGTCCCACGTACACATCCTCCAGATGTAACAGTCTGGTGTGGAGCGAGGTCTTATAGATTAGCTCCGCCACGTCAGCTGAGAACACATAACCTGTGCCTGAGCAGAATGGAGGGTATTTACTGTCTGGATACAGGTCTCTGGGCATGTACCACTTACTGCGCATGTCCCTGATGGGACCTCCATTGATCACATAGCCTGTGAAGTATCTCCTCCTTGGCTTGGTGGAGGGCTTCAGCAGCTTGTAGATCAGGTTGTCCATGTTGACAAAGATGTCGCTGTCCGTCTTCATGATGTACTGGGCTTTGGGGCAGAAGGTGGCCACCCAGCGCATGCCCATCATGGTCTTGAGGGTGAGGTTGTGGTAGGAGTCGATGAAGTCCTCCACCACGATGTCGTGGAAGATCTGGCTCTCCTGCTCCACCATCTGGTTGAGAACGGAGTCCGTGTTCCTGCCCAGCAGAAAGACGGTGACCACGCGGACATCGCCGAACGTGCTCTCGTCCCCCCACGTCTCCCTGATGGCCTGGCGGGCGTCGAACTCCTTGTGTGTGGTGCTGATGAGGATGACCAGGAAGGGCGGGTTGGTCTCACACTTCTTGGGCTCATTGATGACAAAGTCGAAGGCATGTGGGTTGAGGGGACGAGTGCGTATGTTGCTGAACGCCGTGATGTTTTTGATGGGTTTCACAGGCTTTCTTATAGGCACAGACAGCTGCCCCACGTAAGTGGATGTCGGTCGGGATATGCTCAAGTACCACAGAGCACTCGCCCAGCAAACCACTGTCAACAGGTACAAGCATGAGACTTTTGAAGGCATTATGCTGCATTTATGTGTTGGAACTTAAGGCTTTCTTTCCATTAGCGATGTGTCTCCCAGTAAGGCAGCATTACGCCGCTCCACCGTGCAGCTTGACATTAATTGTCAGTAATGGATTACTTTAGAGTGAAGGGATGGTGTTCTGCTGTCTGCTTTTTAATGCATCTCGGTTTAAAAGCGTACAGATGTCCAGTTTCTCCTCTTGACACGCCTGCATCTCCATTTACATCTGCAACAGAGAGACAGAGAAGTAATGCATTATTCATATCACCAAAAAAACCAAACATGATATATTCTATACACAGTATAAGCATTCATTCGTGAAAAGTTTTCAATAAGCTATGAAAAGGACCACTATGGTATTCCTAAAAAATCAGCAGGTATAATACATATAAGAATATAAACCACACCATGAATTTTCCTATGACCTGGATAAGGCAAGCTTCCCTCTCAGTGAGGTATATCATATAATAAAATGCTAATCAACCTTTATATGGGTTCCAAGACGCATACAGAAACACTACGTGAGAAGTCAAATATGTTTAATTGGTTGGCCAATTGAAAAGTCTCTACATTTCAGTTTCTGGAAATTACTAGGATTCCATGAAGGAAAACCTGGTGTGAGGATAAGGGAAATTAGATGGAATCAGTGCCAGGCCAGTGTTTTACCATTTGGACCAAATGGTAAATGCATGGTGACGCAAATGGTAATGCATGTAGGAAATGTGTCATTAGCAATTCTCACAAACAGCCACTTGAATTTCCAGCCACTTGAATTTCCAGCCACTTGAATCCCATGAATTTCTATTTTTCAATATTTCTCTGAAATTGAGCCCAGCAGCAACCAGGCTTGGAACACAGCAAGCCAATGCGTATGCTGCTTGGTTACTACAGAGTCTTGGTCACAGCAAGCCGATGTGTACGCTGCATGGCTACTAGAGTCTTGGTCACAGCAAGCCGATGTGCACTCTGCATGGCTACTGCAGAGTCTTGGAACACAGCAAGCTGATGTGTATGCTGCTTGGCTACTGCAGGGTCTTGGTCACAGCAAGCTCATGTGTACGCTGCATGGCTACTACAGAGGCAGCTGGCACATAACTCACCATAAACAAGCTCTTAGGTCTGATGAAACACTGCTTTGATGGACCAGAGCTACTGCAGTAAATGGTTATTATGACTGTACTGCTCACATTTTCTATTTCAGCCTTATCAGCTGAATGGACCGAGCATTCAATGAGAAAAGACACAGAGAATGCTTAATGGCTACAGTAAAACAATAACTATGAATCAGGTTTTGCCATAAAATGTGTTCTGGGTTCAGTTTTATTCAGGCAGCGATAGTGAAAATGCCATATGGAATGGAACTGTTATAAATGTCATATAATTGATATATTAACAAGGGACAGTGAGCCGCAGCAGTAAACCACATTAAACTGACAAGGTTGGCCTGATCATGTTATTGGACTCCATACTTCACCAATAAAAACTGTTTTACATGCCCCATTTTTCAGACCAGTGGGCACATTTTCCGCCCACTTTTTGAATAAATGCTCGACAGGACCGTGCCCAGGCATTTTGGGGGGCAGGGCCACAAGCTACAAAAGGGCACCTCCACGACTTGCTGGTCCTCAGCTGTATGTTTGTGGGTACGCCATGTCATTTCATTTTAAGTTTGTTATTTTGACTAAAAATATGTTGAATCGAATGTGACTTTGAGTGAAAATAACGAATTTAACGTTCTAATCAATATGGCAGTGCCCAGAAAGCAGACAGACACTCAGTTTAAGTTTTGACAAGTTTGAACATTTCAACAACTTCAGCGTGAGTGTTTGACAAATAATTGGCCCGGATTTTATGTTTAGGTAAAATGAAATTACATGACGTACCATTGCCCGGGGGATATTAAAATAATTTCACTCTATGTTAATTTGTCCGGCTGTGATATGTGGCTAGCGTAGCGTATTGTTACATATACAGCCGGGGACCGGCAATTGCTCACCTGAAATCTTTAACAGGGAGCAGTGGGGTGTCCTTTTTTAAATAGTGTACATCTGTTTTGATGGATATCCAAGGAGATAATGCACCAATGAACTCTTTCTAAGAGGGCACTTTCTGTATGGCAGGGCAAAGGGGCAAGGGCATCTGTGCACATGCCCAATGCTCGCGCTGAGTCGCCCAGAGAAAAATAACCTCAACCTCTGACTTATAACCAGGGCTGTCCTTGAATAAATAAATTAATGGTTGACTAATAGTCATAGGATTTTGCAGTGTAATTACATTGTCTTTTTAATTGGACAATCTGTAAAATTACATTTCTTATATTACTGTCTATCTGCAAATTCAAGTCAAATTCAAGTCAAATGTATTTGTATTGCCCAAAATCACTATCAATTTCTCAATGGGCTTCACAGGCCCACACAGGTACAGCACCCCCTGGCTAAACTCCCAAAGAAGATAAGGAAAACGTCCCACAGAAAAAAAAAAACCTTAGATGGGCAATTCGATGGGAGATCCCCCCAGTCAGAACGCCAAATGTGCAATAGTTGTTTGTAGTTGAAACAAATTCTAAAAAGTATACAACAAGGTAGTAATAGTAATGATAATAATACAAATAATAGTGATGATAAACAATACAGGTAAAATCATAGAAAGGTATAATAGGTAAGCAAAGACAACAGGGCATAACAGCATCAGTAGAGATGGCATCAACCACATCCAATGAGTAATCACCGAGGGTGATCATACGGTAAAGAAAACATCATTACGGTTGTCACCCACAAATGAATGCAATCATGCCAAAGGACCTTTTAAAAAAATCGAGTGATCATGAAAGACCAAAGCATATGTATGAATATTATTGTGTTGCATTTTACTTTCCGGGAAATGGCTCATTCAGCATAAAAAAAACAACAAATCTTGTGGACTAAGACCTTAGTCAACCAATCGACTTAGAAGGGCCAGTCCTCCTACTACATACAGTAACTGGTGTTGAAATATTGCTGTTGTCGTATAGTGATGTCATATACGTTAACGTATGGAAGGAAGGTGATCATTTCATTCAATCTGTCTCAGAAATACAGATGCTTTGTGCTACGGCATGACAATGGACCTTAGCAAGCACTTGTATAGTAACACAACAGCTTATAACAACCCACCCCACAGCTGCATTTAACACAGCTTATAACAACCCACCCCACAGCTGCATTTAACAGAGCTTATAACAACCCACCCCACAGCTGCATTTAACACAGCTTATAACAACCCACCCCACAGCTGCATTTAACAGAGCTTTGCAGGTGCCTAAAACTAAACATCATCTGTTTTCAAATTCTGTACTTTTTCCACAGCAACAACAACTACAGGTGATAAAGCCATCACCTATATCAAACTGATTACTGCAGATCATTGCAATGTATGTCTACACATGCATGGATGCATAGATGAGATATTGCCTAGATGCACAGTAGTAGCAGAACTTAACAGCAGATGTGAAAATTATTCTTTTTTGTAATTATTTCTTTTTAACCCTCAATCTGTCATAGTAAACATGCTGTTACACAGTACAGTTCACAATTAGCACAGACAATGTCCTTTTAAATATAGCACTAAAGTGATATGAGTATTTTCTGGCTCTATGGCCCCTGCAGATTGTTGGCAGTGCTGTTCATGACAGAGTGATGTATTGGTAAAAAGGTAACATTTTGATGATGTAGGCTTCTCCCCTGGACTGAAAATGATTCCATCGATGTAGTCTGGTGCACTGGTATCAAAGCTCGCAATTACTGAGCTAATGGGAATTTTGCACACCCACTTTCAACCATTTTTTACCATTCATACTGCAATTTGGAAACTGAAGTGGTGCTGAACCCCTTTTCTTTGTTTGCACTGTGGAGCAGGTGGCTGGTGTGTGAGAGGGCTTCTCTTCGGCTTTTGCTCATTTTCACTCACTCACTGAAGTTAGTATTACAGACAGCACAGTTGATGCTCTTCATACGAGAACAGCCATTCTGTGATGACGATCTCAACAGTACTACCAGTAGCAAAAGACTGAAAGAGCACTCAAACCCAGACAGAGCAATCAAACCTAGACGTAATAACCTGATTAAATTTGAAGTTAAAAGCAGTGGCTTAAAAAAATCACCCACAAACAATATATTGAATATCAGACTACTATCAGACTACAATCCAATAACAAAGAAGTAATAAAAATCCCCGTTGTGAAGACAAATAACAGTCATATTTGTGGAAAGGACCTGTATCATAAAAGGTTTGGAACTGGACCTATTTCTGCTTAACATATGGACCAGGAGATACATTCTCCATCTCCTGCTGTCTGACTGTTTCCAAATTGTCTCTTTTTGTTGTGACTCTCACACTAATTAGTCTCTGAAACCCCCTTTACTAAAGGTCTAATTTCTACGTTTGTCTCACACTCAAACCCTATTCCCTGGGGTCCTTCGGCAGAACTGTCTTATGGGGCTTGGGGAGCTGATGTCAAATTTCTGGGGCAAGACGCCATATGTAATGCGATCACTCCCATTAACCTTGTTGACAGGCAGATTTATGGGTTAAAAGATGGTTTGGAAATCTTGTTGTGTGAAAAGCTGCCACAGAAAATCTTACGACCATCATGGCAGAAACCTCAACCCTTCTTTTCCCTCCATCCCTTCCTCAGTTTTTGTACATTTTGCAGTTTTAGAGATTTCTCAATGCAAATTGATGTCAAGATGGCGACCGGCGTCCATTGCAATGTAACAAGTTCCCACCCACTTCCCAAGCCCTGTTCAAGAGAGTTTGCTCACAATCCCAGACCTCTCCTCCTCTAGTGGAATTGCTGTGAAGTCTCTTAGGAATTCAAGGTACTTTTCAGGAGAGACTGAAGGGAGAATGAGAGGAGCAGGCCAGGCAATCCATGGCACTTGGGGTTGATGACAGGGGAAAATTGAATGTTCCTAGGAGGAGTAGGGGGAAAAATCTGTTGAGAAACCTAAATGGTGGCCCTATTGTTGTACAGCACATGTCACTTTCATATAGATAACAACGACAATATATCTACCAGGTAACAACACATTTCAATTATCCTCAAGCTCAAGCTGTTGAGGAGTACTGAACATTTTAAGTTTTGTAAGAATAGCGCCACGATGAGGCCAAATGACTCAAAACTTCACAGGCCTCTTTGCTATTATAAGACAAACGTATTTGTCAAATTTGGTGCAAATTGGACAAAGAGTTTGAAAGTAACACATCACTCTGTTTACCATGGGTTTTTACTAAATTTAATTGGATCTGGTGGTCATACGGTTTGGCCTATCAGTTATGTAAATCACACATTTAAAGATGTTGGTCCCCAGATGCCACACATCAAGTTTTGTGAGAATCACGTGAACAGCCTAGAGGGAGTAGGGAAAAATTCAATATGGCAAACTTCATAGGTCCTTATGACAAATTTGTTAGTACAAGTACCTGCACCTCTGGATATAATTTTCATGACTGTACAACAAACGGATCAGGAGATACACTCATTCGAAAATTGAAAGTTTTGGTCTCATGGTGGTGCTAGAGGAAAGGTCATGGGGTCACCACAATCAACAGGGTTCCTCTAGGGGTCATGAATGTGCACCGCAAATTTGAAAAGATTCAAATGAAAGTTATTTGAGTTAGTGCATTCACACCCAGGATCTGTGGCGGCAGTTGGGGTGAATCTATAATATCACTGTCGATTCTGGGGTATAATAAGGAACAACATGTTAACAAACCGTTGATTAACCATCAGTTACTCAAGTCTCAGACCTGATGTCTCTGTGCAGGAAAATCCTTCCAGAATGGAACTTCTACTTCACTTTGCAATGATACATTCAGTAAAGAACTTTCCATTTGACTCTCAAATCCCCATTTTCTATCTGCTTACCTCTAATTCTCTTAAGTTAACTGTCAGTTAAATAATATTATTCCTTTGTTTTGTTAACATAGTTCCTCATTAGTTCTTATAGGTAGTCTACTTAATAATGTGTGCCCAATAAAGTAAAATGTTACCCGTAATCATGATAAAACACTAATTCTGCAAATGGTCCCATTTCTATTTTGGAGTAAAAGGGTTCAACTATAATGTCACCTTTTTATTTCCCATTGTCTCCAGCAGTGTGGTGACACATTCCTTGCTATGGTGACCCACCATTGCTGAATGAATGCAGGGGAAACACTGGAACACGGTACACTTGAATGAGTCATTGCATTTCTATAGCGCTTTTCTAATACTAGGACACAAAGCACTTTACAATGAAATGATTTCCTTTTTTCAGTGTAGGTGGCCCAGCGGGAATCTAATCCCTAATCCTGACAGTGTTGATGCCAAGCTCAGAGCGCTGAGCACTCTACCTACACGGGGCCACTAGCTACTTATCTACTGCTGAATATTCTGTTCATTAATTCACAATTAATTGGGGGTGCTGAATACAGCGGTTAAAAATAAATGAAAGTAAGTGCAACCTCATTACTAACTATGAACAGTAATAATTCATACACTTATAAAAAAAATAACTTGGCCAGCATATGTACCATACTGAGTCTGAGTGACAGAATAATAATGTCTTTATACTGTCACAATATTAGTCAGGATGAAGTACATGGTGCACCTTCCATTCATAGCTGCAGCCACAGCTTATCATTTCACATTTCTCTCAACTTCAAATATAGTGTGAGGGAGAAAAGGGCTATTTGTTACCATGGAATCAGGTGGCTGCAGAAGTCAGCCTTAAAAGGGTGAGCAAAAGAGGAGAGAAAGAGAGAGAGAGAGAGAGAGAGAGAGAGAGAGAGAGAGAGAGAGAGAGAGATGCCTGTGATAGATGCCAGTAGTACTTCCCAGTAGGAAGGAGATATGAAAAGATGAATGGTTGCCCTTCTTGCCTATGATGACAGAAGGATAGAATATAATTCATATTTAAGGAATCTATGAAAATAATGAGACATGCTGGAACTTCTAGTACTTTGAGTTTGGGTCAGGGTTAGGAGAACATGAAAATATTGAGACATGCTGGAACTTCTAGTACTTTGAGTTGGGTTAAGGTTAGGAGAACATGAAAATATTGAGACATGCTGGAACTTCTAGTACTTTGAGTTTGGGTTAAGGTTAGGAGAACATGAAAATATTGAGACATGCTGGAACTTCTAGTACTTTGAGTTGGGTTAAGGTTAGGAGAACATGAAAATATTGAGACATGCTGGAACTTCTAGTACTTTGAGTTTGGGTTAGGGTTAGGAGAACATGAAAATATTGAGACATTGTACACTTTGTTTTCAGGTGGACACCCATGTACTCCAGCAAATTCTGAGTGGGTTTCACACAGTAATAATATATGCTCAACCAATAAAGGACCATCCAGGTCTTCAAATCAAGTAAAAACACGAAATGCATTCAAAGTGGGGTTATACGACCAATGTATGTTTCTTGAGGTAACAGCTTGAATGATTTTCAATTAGAAAATAAAAGGTTTGCGGGGATTACTGTCAACTATAACTAGGCCCGCACAGAATCCACAAAGAAAAAATATGATTAACCACTAAAATTCTGCAGATTCTTAACAAAGAGTGAACAGAGAAGAAGGAAAAAGACAGCAGATTACGTCCAGGCCCGAGGTGACACATCTAATCCATTCACTGCTGCAGATGCAAAAACACTGCAGTTTGCACGCATGGCTTCAGATCCTCCCGCCCTGTGATCAGAATTCTAAGTCTAGATGCAATCAAGTCTCAGTGCGTATGAGCTACGATTGAAGAGTGGGAATAAGTAATGCGGACGTCAGATTTAAATAAATAAAAGCCGTGGGAGGAACGTGACCGACATTTTCAGGCCAAGTGTGGGCACACGACGATGTTGTGTCATAACATCAGATCTTTATGGTCAGATCTCAAGATGCACATTGGGATGACAAGTGTAACAGGGGTGTGTGTGTGTGTGTGTGTGTGTTGTGCCTGCCACCCTGATCTCCCAACCAGCACAACCACCCTAAGGCTCCCACAATGCAACAGTGAGCCACTCTGACGCTATCCCATAATGCAACAGCAAGCCACTCTGACGCTATCCCCTAACGCCCTCAGGGTGGGGGGGGTTCTGACATCCCTGGGCTGGAACCTTGTTTCCAATGGCGACAGAGTCGCAGCGGTGACCAGATCCAGTTTGACATGTGCTGCCATGACGACTGATGGGTGGGACAACGCAGAGGAGGATCATGGGAGCCCAACCTCCGGGCAGGAAGTGTTGTCATGGGAATTCCATATCCCATTCCCATAGACGCAATCTGACAGCATTCATACAATCTATTGTTCCATTGTTCTAGAATCATCTCATTCTGGGATTGCAGCATTGGATAATCACTGAATGATTGTCTTTTAAGTCAACGATGTTCTTTCAAGTTCTTTTAAGACAGCTTTAAATTCCCCTCATTCCTTCTCCCTCCCCCTTTGTTTCGACTTCATCCTCTCGTTTCTCTCGGTCTTCTCCCCCTCCCCCACTCTCCTTCTCTCCTCCCTCCGTTTCTCCATGCCTCCTCTCATGCCCATCTCATCACACCATTTTCCTCAGTCATGTGAATTCATCCCAGCCCAAATTTCAAACATTCCACAGAGCTGTCACTCCGGGACTCCATCAGTTCAACTCACATCTGCGAGGCCCTTTCTCTCTCTCTCTCTCATATTCACCCCATCGCCCTATCCTTTCCTCTCTCCCTCTTTCTCTGCCTATCTTCTCCCCTCCCCCTCTCTTCATCATCACTCTCTTAATCAGCAGTCTCCTTTCTCTCCTCTATCCTGCTCTTCCTCTTTGTTCAGTCCTCTGCCCTGTCTTATCATCCTCCATTTTTCTCCCTCTGCAGTCCCATAACTCCTTTAACCCATGAAGCCATCCATCCATCCATCCATCCATCCATTCATCCATTCATCCATCCATCCATCCATCCATCCATCCATCCATCCTTCCATCCATCCATCCATCCATCCATCCATCCATCCATCCATCCATCCATCCATCCTTCCATCCTTCCTTCATTCCATCCATCTATCCATCCATCCATCCATCCATCCACCCACCCATCCATCATTCCTTCCTTACATCCATCCATCCATCTATCTATCCATCCATCCATCCATCCATCCATCTATACATCCATCCTTCCATCCATCCATCTATCCATCCATCCATCCTTCCTCCCATCCATTCATCTATCCTTCCTTCCTTCCTTCCTTCCTTCCTTCCTTCCATCCTTCCATCCATCCATCTATCCTTCCTTCCATCCATCCATCCTTCCATCCTTCTATCCATCCATCCATCCATCCATCCATCCATCCATCTATCCATCCATCCATTCATCCTTCCATCCCTCCTTCCTTCCATCCATCCATCCATCCATCCATCCATCCATCCATCCATCCATTCATCCATCCATCCTTCCTTCCATCCATCTATCCATCCATCCATCCATCCATCCATCCATCCATCTATCCATCCCTCCCTCCATGCCTCCTTCCTTCCATCCATCCTTCCATCCATCCATCCATGTGTGGTTATCCCAGTCCTCTCCACAGTCTCTCAGGGCTGAC
>OMKL01103249.1:0-11632 GCA_900302295.1 Parasudis fraserbrunneri | reverse complement strand
TGATTCTTGAACCCCCACCACACCCCACCCCACCCCACCTGACTCCCTCAATGTCATTGATCTTGTAACCTGGCTCAGCGATCGGTGTGCTTCTGGATACCACGGCTCCCTACACGACCAGGTCGTTTTCCTCAGCTCACTCTTAGCCCCTGGATCAATGACACCATTCGTCATCTGAGAAGGGAAGTGAGAAGAGAGGAGCGGAGTTGGAAGAAATCCAAACTCAAAGTCCATCTCCTCCGTCTGAAAGAACTGCTGTCCATGCTCAACCAGAACATCAAAGAGGCGAGAGCTGCCTACTTCGCAGGCCTAGTTAGTGACAACAAACATAATCCTAGGTTCCTGTTTAAAACCGTTGACCGGCTTGTAAACCCTGCCCATCCTATTGTATCTGCCCCCTCTCCAGTAGACTGTGACAATGTTTTGTCTTCCTTTGTTGACAAAATCAATAACATTCTATCGAATTTTAACAATGGTGTTTCCTCCGATTCACCAGTCTACTGTCCTCCTCTCTTCTGGATGTCTCTGCTGTCTCTCTGCACAGTCTCATTGACACTGTATCCCACATGCAGCTGTCCTCTTGCCCTTTGGATGTAATCCCCCTCAAACTCCGTAAAGAGGTCCTGCCTACCCTGGGCCCTTGCCTACTCTCCATTATTAATCTCTCTCTCACCTCTGGCTGTGTTCCTGATGGTTTTAAGATGGCGAGCGTCCAACCTACTTAAAAAAAAAAAAAAAAAATACCTGCCCTGGATCCAATCCAGCCAAATAACTATAGACCTATTTCGAAAGTACCATTTGTACCACCTACCATTCATGCATTCATTCATTAATTCATTCAAGAAATCGTTGCACAGCAGCTCCTTGAGGTCATTGAAGAACACAATATGTTCAGTAAATTCCAATCCAGCTTTCACCACCAACATAGAACAGAAACAGCACTGCTAAGACTGACAAATGACATCCTCATGTGGGCTGACAATGGAGAACATTGTATCCTGGTCCTGATTGACTTAACCGCTGCTTTTGATACTATTGATCACTCCATGTTGGTTGAATGTCTAAATAAGTGGTAAGGTATCTCGGGCTCTGCTCTTAATTGGCTGTCAAACAGGAAGTTTCAGGTTGTCATAGACAACTTTGAGTCCTCAACTGCCCCTATAATCTGTGGAGTTCCACAGGGTTCAATCCTTGATCCCATCCTTTTCTCACTTTACATGTTACCTCTAGGCAACCTGGTTAGCCAGTTCAATTGCATCTCTCACCACTGCTATGCTGATGACATGCAACTGTATGTTTCAGTTAAGACAATAAAGATATGGGTAATACTGGTACCCTCCAGGACTGCCTGGCTGCTATTAAGAATTGGATGTCACTCAATATTCTTCCACTAAATTCAGACAATAAGTTTATCCTAATAGGTTTGTCTCTGAAGTGAAACCCTGTATTGGCCCTCTGGCCTCTAATGTTAAACCCTCCTCAAGAAACCTGTGTGTAATCTTTGACCAAAATTTGAACTTTGACCCACACATAAAGAAGCTTGTGCAAACCTGCTTTTTACAACTCCAGAACATCGTAAAAAATCTCATCAATGCTATCAACCAGAGATCTAGAATTACTAATGCATACTCAAATGTTTTCACACCTTGACAATTACAATGCTCTTTTCTCCTGTCTCAGCCAATCAGCCCTGTCCCGCATGCAACAAAATGCTTCAGCCAGACTGCTAACCAAAACCAACCATAGATCCCACATCACACCAAACCTTGTATCCCTTCATTGGCTCCCCGTAAAGTATAGGATAGACTTCAATATACTACTTATCACATACAAGGCCCTACATGGTCTTGCCCCTTCATAAATCAACTTCTGCATCCCTATTCCACCTCTAGGCCACTCAGATCTTCCCACCAAGGTCTCTTATTTATACCCCGCTCCATTTGCAAATCCAAAGGTGATTATGCTTTTGCCGTTAGGGCCCCGTCCCTCTGGAACAGTCTACCCCCCTCTGTTAGATCAGCTGAGCTGCTTTTTTCCCCCCCTCAAAACCCATTTCTTTCGACTTGCTTTCCCTGTATAAGGGCTGTAATTTGTTTTTTTCTTTTCTTTCCCATTATATAACTGGATATGTTGTTTATGTTTCTGTATCTTTATCCTGCGCAGCACTTTGTAACTTTGTTTTAAAAGGTGCTATATGAATACAGTAATTGATGCAATACCATTAGCTTACTCACCGAATCCTGTGGTCGGGAGTTCTGGTCCGGTTCCGAGTGACCCTGTAAGCTTCAGGCAGGCAGCAAACGGGGTCATGAGACAAAAAAGTGTTACTCCACACCACAACATGCAGGCAAAGGTCCTCGCGCATTTCCTATGCTCGATTCATGTTGGAACAAGCCCCCAGCGTATAGTAACTGCGTCACACTGGGACTGGTTCAAACACATCGCGTTGCTCTGAGGCATAGGAAATGTGCAAGGACCGCGGTTTGCCGCCTTATTGGTTCGATCGGAACCGGGCCAGAACCCTGACCACGGGACTCGGTGAGTAACCTAATGGCATTGCATCAACTACAATACTATCAAGTATTTCATACCACCTAATGTACAAAAATCTGAGCTATCGTAAATGAGTCGTAAATGAAAAAGATCCACAATATTCTGCCAGTTTGGAGAGGCAGTGTTAGTCACAGATCTGGAGATGGTGATAGCTGTAAATCCCATTCATACCCCATTGACTACTCAAACAGATGAGGTGAAGTGCACTCAGGACATACTCACTGTAGGTGGTCTATTGTCTGATTCTATCACTATCTGATCTCCCTCAATGGGTTGCACAGCCATTATCACGCCAGCATGAGTCCTTTGCAGCAGCGCGCGGCAGAGTTGGAGAGAGCAGTTCACTTCTCTCCCCCTGGTCTAAATAATACATCATTGTGTCTAATTCAAGAGTTTGCTCTTGAATTAGCTCAGTGGGTAGGGTGGTGGAATAGCACTGGTAATGCGTTCATTCATTCATTAGACAGTGCTGTTAATTACCCCTGAAATACAACCCAGCACCATAGACACTGAGGCCCTATTCACTAACATTGTGTTGAGTCTATTCGCAAACATTGCGTTGAGTGGGCAGAATGCGCCAGTCTTTGCTCCTAAGTTGCACAAGCTAATGGCGTAGAGTGCATGACTGATTCACAAATACATTTATGCAAATCAAGTTGTTGTGCACATTAACTCACTCAAATAGCCCTGAGCCACCACCAAACTGTAAGCATACTCTGCAGGCTCCATCGTCAGCTAGTAATCCTATAAATCTTAACCTCAACAGGACAGGTGACCATGCTGACCTGACTAATACACACAGATGACTTGGGTGGCAAGGAGTTGCTCCTCGTGTCATAATGCCGTGAGCCACACATGGGCATAATCCTATATCGAACAACAGATGATCCTCAAACTTGTCATCTTCGATCTCAACATCAACAGGACAGCTGACCCCGCTGAACTGACCGTGCTAATAAACACAGATGACTTACTGTAGCGAGGAGTTGCATCATATAAAAGACTCCTGCTCCATGTTATCATACACCTATTCAGATTAAATATTACTTGAGACCTGGCGGGGGGTATTCCAGAACGCAAGATTGCAAAGTTTGCTAGAATACTGTGGAAAAGATTTGTCTTGATGTTTTTGGATTTGAATCAGTGAAACTAAACTTGAATTACTGGGTTTTTCAAGGGCAACTTTATTGTTGGTTGATAATTGTGAACAGAAATGTAGAAATTGTTTTTCATGGTGTGTTTTATAGCTAACTTTGCAATGCTCCTTTACCAGAAAAAGTGAAATGAGAAGAGCTTCACCAACCGTTTTAGACCACATGCTGTCAAGACAATAGTAGGCATTCACAGTATTCCATTACATCATCAGCACAGACATCTTGGTAGGCAAACAAGAGGTGATTGTAATCAAACAGGTGTCTTCTGAGGTGATTATAATTACATTACAACCATAGCTTATGAGCTGTATTTATGGCACTGTGCCATTTTAATAGGACATGCAAGAATACTATAACTAAAAGTGGTACCCGTCAGTGTAACCTGGTCAGCATTAATATGGTACATGACGGAGTCATTTGTAATTGTATTTTGTTTTATTTTTTTCTGCTGAAAGGGCTTTTTAGTTCCAGCTTTACATTACATCACAACATCAGACATACATGAAAGGCCATCAAGCAGGTTTTATAAGTGCAGCGCTGAGTCTGCCATTACGACTGGCAGGTAAATTACTATAGATTCTGCTCTTGGTACATTGTGTGACGTGACAGCTAGGCCAAGCAGCCAGGCAGAACTAAAACTGTTCTGAGCCTCTCAGGTGCACAGTGTGACAGATTAGATTAAAATGTAGATTCACATTTTCTGATAATATAGATGTCACAATTTGTACTGGTCATTGAAAGCTATCGAGATATCGAGGTAGAATTCTGAGAATATGTTCCAAAGAACTTACACCTGAAAGGGTTAATGAATGAGTTGACCATTGATTAACCCTTTCAGTGACAGAACCAGTGGTACTTTCCTTGCAAATGACAGGTCCTTCATGTGTAAACAACCATAGAAATAGAATAATGTATAGAATGGACATTCCCAAACACATCAACGCTCTGAGCTGTGGTTAACAAAGAACGGGTAATAATTAAACCATGGGGACCTGTCTCATGATGAGCCACTGGCTAGAGGCACTATTGGACCACTGGTTGCTCAGTCACTGACCCGACCTGCCTTTGATTTTCTCTGAGCGATTCACGTTTTCACTTTGTAGCAACATGCTTGCTACTTTCTTAATGTTTATTCGATTGCCTGCTAATTCAGCAGGCTTATGGCAGGATGCTGTGGCCATTGAAGAAGCGATAAGCCTGCGCTCCCTGAAACTTTTTTTCATCTAGCCCATCAGTTACAGAATAGTAAAGAGAGTAATCAATTAATCATAAAGAAAGGGCCAAGCTCAATGAGTAGACACAGAATCATGAAGATACTGCCACATCTAACGCTATCTTAACATGACTTCTTCCAACTACAAAAACTTGCAAAAGCAGTTTATTTTCAAAACATCGTTTTATTCTCCTGCCACCACCCACACATCATGTCAGCCCACTGATGCGTCCTAAAGCCAAGGACAGTATCCCTGGCAACAAGCCTCGTCGGGTCCCCCAGCGGGCTGGATGCTTGATTCCACGGAAGGGCACTTATTAAGTTTATATTCATTATTCTATGGAATATTAGTCTATGGTTAAAAACAGAAAGTTGTGTTGCCCGCCCATAGCTCTGCAAAACTTTCGTATGACTTTTGCATCAAACCTACGCGGTAGTTAGTTGACTATACAGTACCTTCCGCTATAGACAGTTTCAGTGGAAGTGTGTTGCTAAGGAACAGCTTGGGCTGTGTTTGCTAATATCAACGACTGACAGGAAATCAAATGTAGTCTATGGAGCATACCCACGTATTAGCGTAATTACCATTGACTCGTGCATGGTGAAGTCAGGGTATACCCAACTTCTCATCATCACTATGCCCATGTTGTCAAGGACAAGATGAATAGAAGGCAACATGCACACTACTTGCTTTGTCTCCTCTGTGGTGCAACGAATCCATTCCCCTGAAGATCCAAATCCAAAGGAAGAAAAAAGGTAAATTCCCACACATACAATATCACACCGCAGTATCACCTTTGCATTGATTTATTTTAGTCTTCACTTTAATAAGTCAACACAGAGGTGATATTGTGTGTGCAGGAATTGACCTTTCTTCACATTGCCAATGTCACCGCTTGCATCCTTCCCTTCTTACTGGCTTTGATAGAATAGAATGGAATACAATAGGATAGAATTTAAAGTTGCACCGGGTAGTTTTGGGAAAAAAACAATTACCTCTTCAATAACTAGTTACAAATGCTTGAATATTCTTTATAAACTCGACACAAATCCCCTCCAAAAAAAGTGAGCCAACATTGAGCTTAGAGGATACTTCTGTGTATGGTAAAGGTGGTGGGAGGGTAGGAGCACCACAGCCAATCAGATAATTTCTAGTTTCAAACAGTGCTCCAGGAATCCAGTTTTTCTCTTGTAACACTTCACATATTCAATACTAAAGACATATCATACTTTATTTGGACTTTTCAGAGGTTAGTTCCCCCCCCCCCAAAAAAAAAAAAAAACAAACAAAAAAAAAAAACAAAACAAAAACAAAACAACAACTACCTTTAATTGTCCAAAAACGTACTTTGGTCTCTCCTGGGGTGTGGGGCACACACATAAGTGCACAACTAATAAAAGCTCCAAAAAACAATAAACCTAGTGCATCATGGGGTACTAAAGAAGTGCTAGTGCAGCATAGGCAGAAGTACAGCTAAATTTCATCTAGAATTTAGGAGGTTAATTGCATTAGGAATTACCAATTATCTATTGACATTCTTAGTTGCCCTTTTAACACAGTTTTATGCTGACACTTAACAATGCATCATAATATCATCCTTTTATACACACAGAAAGGCACTTTTTACCACTGTATCAGCACAAACAGAGAAAGTTATGACTTAGGGCTGCATATTTAATCAGTCAGTCAGTCAATCAGTCAGCAAGAATTATGGTCAGGCAGACAGACATGATATAATAGTCTGTCTGTCTGTCTGTCAGTCAGTGAGTCCATCAGCCAGTCAATCAGTCAGTCTAATCTCAGTGAGGAGGCATTTCAGTTTCATTACATTACATGTGAAAGCCCAGTGGATTTTCACTGGTCATGTATTCGTCATGCAGGGACATACTGGAAACAACAAAACACCCAGAAACTCACGTTGATTAGAAAACATATATCTCTTGTTGGAAAAAAGAAAAGAAAAAGAGGCACTAACTAATAACCAAATTATTATCCCTGTATTGTTTATGACATCGCCACCCGGTTTGCTCCAGTAACGGCAGAGTATTGTTTAAACACTGAGCTAATGAATCCCTATCTGTGATAATTCACTGCAACATTACAGGAAATGGAGGCTAAGACCCTCCCCCTTAAACATTTGACTTCCTGTGCATGAACTCTGCATGCTGCCCAAAGAAGCTCTTGCACAATATAGAATTTGTGGTGATAGCTTCTGGGTGTCTCAGATTAGTATGTAAGCCAGCCACCCTGCCAGTCCAACAGTCAGTCAGCCAGCCAGCCAGTCAGATGAGTCAGTCAGCAGACAGACAGACAGACTCAGCCTTGGCTCTGTTGCTAGGGGTGATCAGAGAACAAACATCAGCCCCCAGAAGATTTCTTCTAATGTCACGCACCTTCAGAATCTGCCAACAATACAGCCCCCACAAAACCCCCACAAACTCCAAATGGCAGCCAATTCTTACCGTTGTTCAATGTTTTCTCTCTTTCATTTCACCCCCACAATGTGGAGTCCTCTTTTCCTGAGGTGAACCTGCTCTGGACGTGCGCGCGTGTGTGTATGTGTGTGTGCGTGCGTGTGTGTGCATGCGTGTGCGTGTGTACGTGAGAGTGCATTTAAGTGACTGTGTGTTGAGTGTCTACTTGTGCGTGCATGTTTGTGTATGTGTGAGTGCAAGTAAGTGAGTGAGTGTATGTGTGCATGCTTGTGTGTGCACGTTTATTGTGTGTGTGTGTGTGTGTGTGTGTGTATGAATGCATGTGAGTGTGTTTGTGTGTGTGTGTGTGTGGTTGTAAACCCACTCTCCTATTTTTAGTCAACTTCCTTCCCCCTCCATATATGGACATCATCCCTCGTTATGAGTGTTAATGTCAGCGGTCATAACGCTGGCAGCAGAAAAACAGCAGGGGCAGTGTGGTGCGAGAAAGGGCCAAAGCCAGCTGTCTGGAGTTATATCACCATGCCTACAGACAGACTGACTGACCGACTGTGACCCGATCTGCCTGCTACATGGTCCCATGATATCACCAGACTATTTCAAGGCGTGTAGGTTATAAAAAGGGCCTTCTCTCTCTCTCCCTCCCTCTCTCTCTCTCTCTCTGACACGGGGACCCCGGAACGGAAGGGGGGCTGACACAGACAAGAGCGTGTTCACGCTCGTTCGTTCTGTCGTGTCACTCTTGAGTACTGCCGTCAAAAGACGTTGCCGTCAAAAGAAAACCTCTGATCTCGGCGAGGGTCAGCTGCGCAGAACTTGAATGGGCAGGAAGTGGCCTCTCATAATGTAGCCCAGTGGTTCTCAAACTTTTTTTCATGTCAGGGACCCCCAAATTGAGACGTAAGTGGCCAAGGACCCCCCCAATTTGATATGTTTTTGTCCCAGGGACCCCCATCTGAGAAGATATAATTTGTTACTATTTGTAACTGTCTATACTGTAGGTGGAGAGATTACAGAGGATAGAGCAGTATAGTTACTCTTATTCATTATCTCCCTGTACTAACTTCTAATGAGGAAAATATTAGTGACATTAAACTATTCCCCATTTTGCTGGAGACCCCCTCAAGGACCCCACTTTGAGAGCCACTAATGTAGCCTACCGAGGTAATCTCCTAGAATAACAAGAAGAGGAGGGGTCAGTGTCATGAGAAGTGAGGCATTGTCTCCCACCGCTGAATGACCTCTGTGAGAACGTTGGAGCTGCCCCCCTCTTATAATTCTAGATAACCTCCCCTGCTTCTGTGGGCTTCCATAGAATTTGACAAATGTTGTAAATGAAAAATGAGCCTTACTTCATGTGTGGACAGTGTGAGACTCCAAAAGTTGGAATGTTCATCCCCACTGACACTGGGATGTTCATCCAAATTATACCGTTGTCATGGTAACAAATGACCTTTCTGAGTTTCCCTCTGAGCACCTAATAAAATGGGTATGTCTGATCCAGCCCTCTGACTGGTTGATAGCAGTGACATGTATCCATTATACTATGGCTTGCAATGGTCTCTTGGGTTTTATAAATTGTTTAATGACCACAACACACCGGTGCCAATAACCATCATATGACCTTGAGTATTTTTATTGCTTTTACACAGCATTTCATATAATTGTTTTAAACATAAACCAGCTTTGGGTTTCAATTTGACACAATTGTTTTGGTCCTCCGCCAGAAGAATTAGTTCCCTTTTGTTGAGCAATAAACAGCCTTACTTGCCTCTTTCCAACATCCATCCAACGTTATGAGTACCGGATAATTTATGGCTTGCAGATTGTAATGTAAACAAGGTGTAGTGATAGTGCTCAAGTTGTAAAGTACACGTTTCTACAGTAATGTACTGTATCTTAGTCGTTGTAAGCACTCTTTAACTTGTCCGATCACAATGTGTGGTCGGAAATGAATGACTGCATTTCTACAGTGCCTTTCTAATACTATTACAAAACGCACTTCACAATGGAATGACAGCATACGTTTTTCAGTATGGGTGGGCGTAAATCGAACCCCCAACCCTGGCAGTGTTAGTGCCATACTCAGAGCGCCAACCACTCCACACATTGAGCTACACTGGACCACCTAACCACCAAATAAAATGTTGCATATAATTTCCATATAACCACTGTGGGTTACAGCTTAATTATATCTTGCCCCAAAGGCTTTCTAAGAACACGCTCAGAAACCTCTTTAACCAGGTCAGCAACTGATCCGGTGCCACAGCCTCCCCGACTGCGCTTAATATTTAATTGACTACTATGACTGTATATGTTCTTTGATCTGGTGTCTGTAACAGAAACATTCATCTTGTCAGCCGTATAGAGCTAGTATCAGCAGCCCCACTCCACCCATCTGTAACTTTAAAAGAAAAACAGTCCCAAGTACAAAGGAAAGAACAGAGGAAATTGTCAAACTATTGCACATGATTGCAGCAAACATTTTCATTCAGCCCATCTCTCTCTTACTATGTCTCTGTCTCTCTCTTTCTCTCTAGTTGTCCATTTTTCAGTATCTTCCCCTCCCCTTCCTCCCTCTCTGCCTCTCTCTTTTTCCACTGCTCAGTCCCCCCCCCTCCTTTTACTCCCTCTTCCCTTCTTCTGTTTTCTCTCCTCACTCTCTCCTTCCCTACAAGACCTCATTGATCTGGTGGGCAGTATGAAACCTTCCTCAAGCCCTGTAGATATTTTACCAACTTCCATGCTTAAAAATGTACTTTGGTCTTTTGTTCCATGCCTGGTCTATATTATTAATAGCTCCCTGCAATCTGGTTGTGTCCCAGCTTATTTTAAACATGCAGTTGTTCAGCCTCTTCTGAAAAAAAAAAAAAAAACGAACATTGATCCATCCTGCTCTTGTAAGTGAGACTTTTCCTGGTTAAATAAAGGTTCAATTAAAAAAATCCCTTCACAAAAACTGTAGGCCTATATGTAAGCTGCCTTTTATCTCAAAGATAAAAAAAAAAAGTGTTGCTAAACAGCTCACTGCTGTCTTGACTGCACACAACATTTTAGATAAATACCAATCTGGTTTCTGTCAGAGGCGTTCCACTGTAACAGCTCTTCTCGGGAGTCTCAAATTATATAATGATGTCTTCTGATGTGGGTGAATGCTCTGTTTTGGTGCGGCTGGATCTTAGTGCAGCTTTTTATACTGTAGATCACAGCATGCTAACTGAAAGGTTTAGGCAGTGGGCGGGTGTCTCTGGGAGTTCCCTGGACTGGTTCTCCTCCTATCTCTCAGATAGATTTTTTCTGTGTCGCTTGGTCCCTGCAGTATATGTCTGAAACTGCTGCTCTTTCCTGTGGTGTGCCTCAGGGCTCTGTCTTGGGTCCTATATTATTTGCTTTGAATTTGCTTCCCTGAGGTCATATTATTAGCAATTGTAAAGGTATCGCATATCTGTTATGCTGATGATATTCAGCTGTATGTCTCTTTTAAGCCTGATTAGACTGACAAACGGTGTGTTTTGCACAATTGTCTGACTGCCATTAATGACTGGATGGCTAACTAGCTAAATGCATTTAAGACTGAGGTCCTTATCATTGCTTCAGATAGCGTAGCTTCCAAGTTTGCTCAGTGTATTGGGTCCCTTTCTTCGGCTATACAGTCTAATCTCAGAAATCTCAGTGTTATATTTGATCAGGCTATGTATTTTGATCAACATATCATCTTTCTTCCATTTAAGAAACATTGCCAAACTCAGGTCTGTTGTATCACAATCAGTTGATCATTCAAGCTTTTGTACCATCCCCGCTCGACGACTGCAATTCCATTTTCACCTGCCTCGGCAAGTTGTCCCTGGACCATCTACAAATAGTCCAGAATGCTGCTGCATAAGGCTGCTGACCAGGTCCAGCAGGACGAGTCACATCACACGCATCGTATCGTCTTTATATTGGCTTCCCATGAAGTTTAGGATTCCTTTTAAGGTTCTTGTTTTCACACATAGAGCCCTGCATGGTCAGGCACCTGAGTACCTCTGTGACCTGCTCCATCCTTATATCACCAGTGGGTCACTTAGGTCTTCAGACCAGGGCTTATTGGTTGTTATGGTTATGGTTATGGTTAGGGTTACGGTTAGGTTTAGGGTTATGGTCCTGTATACATCTGTGACCTGCTCCACCCTTACATCACCAGTAGGTCACTTAGGTCTCCTGACCAGGGTTTACTGGTTATCCCTCGCTCTCGAATTAAAACAAAAAGTGACCGTGCCTTTGAGGTTGTGGCTCC
>OMKL01103240.1:2810-13841 GCA_900302295.1 Parasudis fraserbrunneri | reverse complement strand
GGAGGTGGTATACTGCTGAGAGGAGGTGGTATACTACTGAGGGGAGGTGGGATACTGCTGAGAGGAGGTGGAGGGGAGGAGGTGGTATACTACTGAGGGGAGGTGGTATACTGCTGAGGGAAGGTGGAGGGGAGGAGGTGGTATAATGCTGAAGGGCATCATTTTTGATAATCATTCTATCACACTTCCAAAATGCTCCTTGTTGGTGAAAGTAATTTTGTCTGAATTCCACATTGACCTTTGACTCCCAGGCTTGCAATACGTGACAAAGTTCAGTAAACCATTCTGCCCTGTCTTCCTGTCTGGGGGGGGGCTTTAATTTTACATTGATGTTTAATTTTACATCAAATTAAACATCAACATTTTCCACATGAATACACCTCTTCTTAAGTGTGTGCTATTAACAAAAGCCACCTTGATTTGTTCTCAGAAGTGTTCCTGTTGAGTTTGTTCTCTTACTTCCCATCTTCAAATTACACAAAACCCATTTAGTTGTTCCCACGTGATCGTCAAAGGCCCAGGCCCTGGCCATGTCATTACAAACCAATTCAATACCATGCCAAAGTCCCCTGCTTTGACTCCAACGGACAGTACAATCTTTGGATCAATGCATCACTTCACGGGGCACATAATGTGCTACATCACTTTCAAACAGTCATTTTCTGTCCACATGAACAGCCAGCGGGGTGTAAAAAACTGCATAAAAGAAGATGAATTATGGAGAGATTGAAGTGCATGTCAGCATTGATCAACTGGCATTCAGATTTAATTGAGGCTTGTCAGCCCCTTGCATATTCCTCCCTCTCCCTGCTCCACTTTAGAGGGTGAATTGCAATACATTATCAGAGTCTTTAGGTTTTTCTAATGTGTAGTATTTTTTGTGATTCATGCCCATTGAAATGTATTATAATTCTATTATGGTAAAAGTGCCAAGTAGATGACTTTGACCTGCCAAGCTAAGATCGCTCATCTGGGACTGTAACAAGATGGCTGTTGAAATGGTTGACTGGAATCCCTCCCTTTCCACTCAAAACTCAATACTGATTATTTTCTTTGAGGAGCCAAAATTGTACAGATAATAGAGACTTACATCATCTGTGAAGTCCATTTAGCCTTTTCTCCATTTAGCCTTTTCAAGGCTAAATTTCAAGGCACTGTATAGGAAAAGAGGTGCAAATAGAAGTCCCTGTCACTTTTGTGTGAAGTAAATTAATGCATATTATTTAATCTTGTTGATAAAGTATTACAATTGTTGATAAGGTTTTACAATGTTTTACAATGTTTCCTCTGAAAGTGGTACAAAATGAAGAAGGGAAGTTGGTGCAAACTATCTCTGTCATCCAGTTCAATGTTTTCAAGTATGGAAAAGGTGTAATTTTGTCATCTTAATTGGTATTTATATTTCTCTGCCCACAGATTCGGCATTATCCTCCACCGGAATGAGCCCACGCTCTACAAAATTGACCTGGAGACGACATCCTACGTGAAAAACATCAGTTTACGGGAGTATGGCTGCGTTCCCAAGTCCGTGGCGTACACCCACCTCGGTGGATACTACTTTGTTAACTGCCGGCCTGACTCCACGGGGGCCACCCAGCCCCAGCTCATAGTGGACAGTGTGACAGATGCTGTTATTGGACAGAACGGTGATGTCACCGGCACCCCGTATGTGTCCCCCGACGGTCACTATTTGATTACCGTGGACGATCGCGACGGCCTGATGAGGATCCAGACCATCACAGTGCGGGGGGAGGTCCGTGACCCTTTCGACATCCACACCAACCTGCATCTGTCAGACCTGGCCTTCCAGCCCTCCTTCACGGAAGTCCACCAGTACAATGTGTTTGGCAGCTCTGGTCGTCAGACGGACGCCCTCTTTGTGGAGCTGAGCACCGGCAACGTCAAAATGATCAAGAGCTTGAAAGAGGCCACCAAGTCTACCGAGTGGCCATGGAGCAGTAGGAACCGCGTAATGACTGGCAGTGGACTATTTGGACAGTACCTGATGACCCCGTCCAGAGAGTCCCTCTTCATCCTGGACGGACGACTGAACAAGCTCAACTGTGAGATCACAGAGGTCCCCAAAGGCAATGTTGTGGTGTGGGTTGGCGAGTCGTAGGTGAAAGTCATCATGACCCTATGATCTTTTTCCTAAAAGGTACTGTTGCACTGAATTTGGTTGCAGATGTTTAATTTTTGAGGGCTTGATGTAAAATGTAAGTGATTCTATAACCAAATTGACCGTTCATAATTGCATTGGACGAGGGACCGCCATCCAAAAACAAAAATTTGGAGTAATTTATTGCTGTTGTCTTCAAGCCAAGTCAAAATCTGTTTTTCAACTGGGTGGTTTACTCTTTGTCAACTTAGCATTGCTTGCCAGTATCTTTTTTTGTTTTTTGTTGTTGGAATTTCTATAATGATACTGGAAATAGGTGCAAATTAGTGTTTTTAATCGCAAGCCTCCTAAACTGAATGTGATGGAATTTATGTTTGGGTGTATTGTAGATCATCACCAAAAATTATGAATTACAATGTTATAGTGAATCAGGAAAAAAAGTATTTCTCAATTATCTTGCGTTGGTTTAGTTTCCCTTATTCCCACTTTTTTTCCTGTGCCTTCGAGGAAAACACACACTAAAGGAAAAACAGGCTCCGTAAGAGGAATTAGTTTAATTATTTCCGTTGTGACTGCAGATTACACCTCCTCCTTTGACCCTCCATCGCGAAGGAGTTTCATGAAAAATCCCTTTCTCTTCTGTCTTTATCTCTGATCAACGTTGAGCCATCAAAGTCTAATTAAAAAGAGCCCTTGCTGAGATGCCATCCCTTTTGAAGTGGAGATTGAGAGATTGAGTGGTTTATAAGTGTGCGCTGAGAAACCTTTGATCTCAAAATATAACCAACAGTGAAGGTTTTTGAATGTGATTTTTTTTTTTTTTTGTCCAAAAATTTTAATCAATGACCATGTAAGTTAAATTGTCCCAGTTTTCATATGGCACATTGTGAAAAGAAATCATTTCAAAATGTCCCTCAGCAACAAGTCAATGGGGGCAATTGTGTGTGTGTAGAGAATCCCTTCATAATTCCAATATCCCCGGTCCCCAAAACGCAGCTTAGTGTACAATAGAATGTACTGTGGAAACCCATGCATTGTCTCTTATGTTTGACAATGTGTTTGAAATGGATGTTTAATGTGAAATAATGTTTGAATAGCTCACTCGGGAGTGGATAGTCGTGGGTATAGAGTATAGAGGGTCTTTGAGCAGAGAGTAGGTTTTGAATATGAGCCACACACAACTCCTTTTTGAATGCTACTACCTGTATATGCATAGCTGGAAGAATATGCCATTAACACAATACCTGGCAAGAACACGGCATGCCGTGCTTCTGACATGAGACCTTTTTCCCTAGATGGACACATTCTATGCATTTTCACCATAGCACTCTTATGACAAACACGATGAGGAATTGTAATTTCAATTTAGCTCAAATTTGATATGGACTTTTGATATACAGAACAGGGCCGGTTGTGTTATGTTTCCAATTAAGATGACTTATTTGTATATTTCTTGATTTTTTTGGGGGGCTTTTTGTTTTCTATCTTGTTTTGTTTATCATCACCCCTTAAAGCCCACTGTAATACTGATGACCTGTGAACATTTTTCGATTGTGTTCTGTACATAACAGCTGACTGTGAGTCCATTAACATTGTAGTTTCCACTCACCTTCTTAAGGGTCCTGTTCATTTTTTTTTCATTGAATACAGAGCACCCTCCTTTTTAAGAAATGAAAACAGCATCATTGTCATTTTTACCATCCTGTACCAAGCACATTGTGATGTCATCAACTGTCACAGCCCTCACCTCCATATAGCCATGTCTTGTACGTCCATTCACGTGATTGTTATTTATGTAGAGAAAACACCGCTTGTCATTTTACCCAACAAAATAAAGCCTATACCATAAAAGATCTCTGTAAGTTGTTTTGGTTGTTGTCTGAGTTAACTTACTCTCACTTTCAACGATGTACAATGTGTTGACACATTGTTGTTTGATCTGATTTGATTTGATTCAATTTATTATCGTTACATTGCACAAGTACACTGTAATGGAATGCGGCTTCTTAGCACACTGTACATCTCAACAACAATTATTACAGACATTTACTGCTAATTCTTAAGCAATAAAGGCAGAGACTTCCTAATCAGTGAGAGTCCAATGTCCTTTTCCTATTTCACAATCGCCCCAGCTCCGAGTCCAGACAGCTCCAGCTCCTAGTCCAGAGAGCTCCAGCTCCGAGTCCAGAGAGCTCCAGCGAGATAAAAAATGGCCTTGGACAGAAGACCGGCATGCACATCTTTGTAGTGCCTGCTTGTTTAGTTTGTTATTGTCATAGAGAGCTGTCAGTCTCTTTGGAGAACTATTCTGTCCATGATATTCTTTAGCTGTTTGTTTATAGAACCATCTGATCAAATTCTTTTTTATTTATTTATTTATTTTTTACTTTGAAACGTATGTAGGAAGCAACATCACCAGGAAACAAGGGTCAGCCATTATCAGCCATGTATTGTGCCACAAAAGTTGATATTGTGGAAAAACCAGACCAGTACACAAAGTAGTAGTAATTTCACAGTAAGTTAGAACGACCACGCAGCAACCCCTATGGACGCCACTATGAACGACCCAAATTAGCGTCACAGATGAGCCAAATCCGCGACAGTGGCTTTGGAATATGTCCGTCCAAATTTCAAAACACTATCTCCAAAGCCATGGTAGGGCTACACTAAGACAAAGGGATGGTCATGCACAAATGACAGGTGACAAACGATTCCATGCTGCACATTACAAGTAATCAATAAATAACATTCTTAGAAAAATATGTCTCTATCCTTTGCTCAAAAATTTTTCTAAATTGAATGTTAAAATATGCAAATGACAGTAAGTAGTAGTATTTACTATAGTATTTACATTTACTATATACACTGATAGCAATTGCCAAACATTTATGCCAGCATGATGTAACTAGCATAACGCATTACGTTTTGTTTTTCTCCCACCCTGTGTGATGAAAAACATTTTTAAAAATCACATAGTATGTTATTAATGTCAACAGCAGCAATATGCAGCATCCAACTTGGCTGGGCGTCACCTCATTTGTGATTTACAGACAAAAGTAAACAGTTAATCTACTTACACTTGAACGAGAGTTAAGACTACTGAACCTCTGTACTGAAAAGACTACTGTGGGGGGTTTCAGACTCAGTAAGTGGTTTTGCAGTGAAATCTTTCCATCATTATATTTTTTCCCCAGTGATCCATGTCCAGCTCAACTTAAGGGGCAAAAACTTCCCAGGGCTTATTTAAGTGAAATCCACATTGAGAGGTACTGCAAATCTGAATGACCCTTACAACAGGATAAGTATTTTCTACTTGACAATAATAATAATAATAATAATAATAATAATAATAATAATAATAATATAAATGTACATGCACTTTTCAGTTAACTCAGTGACACATTACAAAGAAAAAGGAACAAGTAAAATCAAAACAAATGGAGGAGGTTGGCATTGGCAGATCTAAGGCTGCATGTAAGGGTGTGCTGTTGGTGGAGTGAAGAGAGGTAGGAGGGGGCCAAGTTGTGAAGTGCTTTGTAGGTGATAAGGAGGAGTTTGAAATGGATTTGTTGTTCTATGGGGAGCCAATGGAGGTTTTGAAGGACAGGGGTGATGTGGTCTCTGGAGCAGGTGTAGGTAAACATGTGGGCAGCAGAGTTCTGGACATACAGTACTGCAGTTTGTTGAGGAGTTTGGAGGACATACCATAGAGTACTAGAAGGCTATATCGGTAATCCAAGTCGTGAGGTGATGAAAGCGTGAATGAGGGTTTCAGCAGCATATGCAGATAGGGATGAGAGGAGGACAGGTGCTTTCTGCCGCTTTGCTGGATTTGTGCTGTTGGTAGTAAATATGTCATTATCAACTGGGTTGGTAAAGGACCATTTTTAAATATAGCTGGAACTACTAAAAAGGCCATGTGATGTTATATTTATTGTAAGATGCATATGAGAATGGCAGCAAGTGAGATATTGATTTATGATAAGACATGTATTTCTGCACAAGAGCCTGCTGCTTTTAATCAGCAAAATCCTCAGTCGAAACAGGGATGAGCAGAAATAGCTATTACCAATAATGAATCAAACCCTTAGGGAGGCAGCCACCAGTACCTCCGGGAACATGGCTCGTCACCATGACATCTATTACATAATTTACACATACACACTCTCTCTCTGTCTCACATACACACACACATACAATTATCAACCCTGAATTTGATGAGTGGATATGACTCTGGTACTTTGATTTGAAGATTCTCTTTGTAGTTTACCCACTCTGGATGTACAGATCCATGGTGATTAACCACACCTAAGCCTGCTTCATCAAATTCTGCAGCGTGTCTTGTGACCACGTGCCCCTTTCACTCTGCCAGTAAGTCTCTCCCTAAGTCACCCCCCACCGGTCACAATTTGCATTAATCTCTACCTCATGGCAGCGGATACTTTACATGAATACTCTTAATTTACTGGATCCCCTTTAATGAAATAGCTAAGAGAATATATAACCCCCACCTCCCACTGCAAACAAGGTCCTGGAAGTCCCTTAATTATCTATTGTCCTCTGGCCACATGGGAGGATCAGGCCTCCACCTCCTGCGCTATACTATCTCCATACCCTCCCCTGCCCAAGGGGGATAATTTACTATCAGCCCGTCCCCCGTCTATGTTGCTCCATTTACAAGATGAGCACCTTAATCATGCTCGGTTGGGCCTGGTAACAGTAGTGGTGCCTCAGCTCTCTGTCCACGCCGTGGCAGCTGATGACTGATGGGAGGCCAGTTTGTGCTATACATGCTATACTCAGACCTGAGTCATCACACATTCCTGTCGCCAGTGTCTCTCTATCACACACTCTCTCCTTCTCTCTCTCTCTTACTCTCATTTATTCTCTCTGTCTCTCTCACTTGATCTCTCTCTCTCTCCCCAAACACACAAAACAACAGAACATTCAGTGGACCTTTTTATGGCTGTACATTGGCGTCATCAATTAAATAACGGTTTGTCCATGGGTAAGTGAAAACCACCAAACCACAAAATGGACTAATCATTGCAGCACTGTAAACATAAAATAATTGTGTGTGTGAACTGAATTAACAAAGCATGCAATTATGACCAATTCTTCAATCCAAACATGTATGATCCCTGCCCCTCTGTGTCTCAAGGGGTTGTAATCTCAGGGGGTTGTAATATATAATATATGAACAAGTTGTGACATCTAGCAGCTGCAGCAGTGTGTGTGTGATAAGACACGGTGGACACCGCGTCCCCCCTTGGTCCTCCCATTGTCAAGTCGAGCTGGCCGTCATCAGCCGGGCACGACACCAGGGACAAGCAACGTGGGGCGAACACACAATAGTGACAGGGACACTGTGACCATCCTGTCATCCGGATGCAGTGGAGCGATGCTGCCGAGACGCCCCGGCCCGGCAATGACAGATGCCACCTCCTTTTAACATGCACATTGTCTACCTTTTTATGTTCGCTGTTTTCCAAAACGCAGCCAAGCGGAGGCATCTCAAGGTTGACTCGAATTACTAGGTGAAATTTTAAAAGAAAAACTGCAGGAAGCAGGGACGTAAATCTCATATCACTGTTGGGGGGGACACTAAACAGAACATTTTCTGAAGAGCAATTTCTGAAGCGGACACCAAAAAAAAATTTTGGGGGGTGTTTTGCAGTGGAGACAACAACAGACCAGATATGAGTTGTTTAAAGCAATCAATAACCTAGCGGCTGAGCAATAGAGAAGTCAGCACCCCAGCAACAGGCACACTTACAGGGTTTCATTCAACAATTTCATCAATAAATTGCCAAGCAACACTTCACAAAAATGCACTGGCCTTATCATGTATCATGGCGGATGCAGGCTATGACAAAATATGCAATATCAACGTCATCATGGCAGGTGAAATAGCCAAGCTTACCGTGCGTCAAGTTTCTCTCCATTTCTCTCCCAATCACTTGCACATACACACAGAGCAACAGAAAACAGCAGGCTAACGTTACACCAGCAAATAGGGATAAAGATCAATATGCATGCTTATCCCACAAAAACACACAACTTGAGTCCTATTACAAAGCTTACAGATGGGAAAAAATATTTAGACTCACCCAGTATTTGCTGACACATGGCCAGGAAAAATTATTTCTGCAGGTTTTGAAGAACCCATTATCCATTCCTTTACCCATCATCCATTCCTTTATCCATTATCCATTCCTTTACCCATCATCCATTCCTTTACCCATCATCCATTCCTTTACCCATCATCCATTCCTTTACCCATCATCCATTCCTTTACCCATCATCCATTCCTTTATCCATTATCCATTCCTTTACCCATCATCCATTCCTTTACCCATCATCCATTCCTTTACCCATTATCCATTCCTTTATCCATTCCTTTACCCATCATCCATTCCTTACCCATCATCCATTCATTTACCCATTAGCCATTCCTTTATCCATTGGCCATTCCTTTAGCATTTTGAAGGAGCAAAATCCACGTTAGCAGACTCAGTAGTTTCAGAAACAGTGACATCCTGCCGCCTCCAGTCCAAGGCCAAAAAAAAAACAAATTTCTCTCTTCAAATGTACTAGCATACTCTGTCAAAATGAGACAAGTAAACTTGATGACTTGACTAAAACTTGATGGTTCTTCTTCAGTTCAGTTTACCAACCACAGCTAGCTAATCAAGCTGGCTAATTTGCTCCAGCCTCACTTGTACCCACACATGGTTTTAAAGGGGTGGCTGGGGGGTGGGGCATATTTGTCTGACCAGCATGTTGGTCTGGTCTGTAGTGCTCTGCCTTTAAGGGAAGAATTGTTTTGCTGTCGGTGGAACATAAATCAAATGAAACTCCACTCTCTGGCTGCAACAATACAAACACATGCAAGGACACAACTTTTCAGTGGAACATAGTGCAGTTTAATGATAAGTGCAATTTGTAAGCCTCTAAACTGTTTTGCTCTAGTCAGCTCTGCTGTCCAGATGAAATTAGTTTGCATGCTAAATGTTGACACTGACTGTAGGCTATGTTATTTGGCTTAGGCTAAGTGGTACTAGCCATTAGCTGTCTATTAAATATATTAAATATTAGTGGTTCTCAACTGTTGTGTCGTGATTTTGGTTACAGGAGGGGGATATTTAGCCGCACATCAAATGTCACGTCAGGACGCGCATAACTGCTACACGCTCTCTCTCTCTCATCAACAAATTGTTTTCTTACTGCATCAGTCATAGGCTCATTCAAATGAGTCATTTTGAGTTAATTTAGAGGAAGATAGAACCTCCGGTTTGCATAATGCATTTTTGTGTGGTGGTGGATTGCTTAGAGCATTTGTCTACTTATTAGCCTTAACTTTTGTAAATGAGCTCAGAAAAAACTTTGATGACAAGCTGTAATAGCCGATTTATTTATTTGTCAATGTTAATGTTAGCCTACTTAGACTATAAAGGTTCTGCAAAATAGGAGTGAGACTGACCATCAACAGTTATGTCTGACAGACGATACAGTAGCATGGCTGCACGTACCACCAGACTTAAGGACAGTTTTTACCACCAGGCCATAAGGCTTCTCAACTCAAAAACCTAAACATTCCACTTTGCATATCTGCTTACCAGTTGTCTGCACTGTTTATGTAAATATGTCAACCAATAGACTGTTGCTATTGAACCTGGACTGCTACATAACCAATGTGCAATATTGTAAATTGTACACACAAATCCTCATTGTCATATGTATGTGTTGTATAGTGTTATATTTGATTTATCTCATTCCATTCTCTCATCTCATTCCATTTTCTCATTCCTTTGTGCAATATTGTTGTATACACTGTCTACACACAAATCCTCTTTTTCATACATGTATATAGTGTTATATTTCTAATTTTATTTTATATTATTCCATTTTATTTACTTTTTTATCTTATTTTATTCTACCCTTATATGACTAGTGCTATTAATGAATCTAATGTGCTCTTACTGCTGAGCTGACCTGTCTCATCCAGCATTTCATTGTACCGTTGACCTTTGTGTTAACATATATGTGACCATTAAATAAACTGGACCTAGAACTTGAACATGAACTAGGCCTATTTACAATGTTACATTAAGGGGGACAACTCTCTGGAAGGGGGGGGTCCAGGATTTGCGCCCCTGGCTGGAAGTTTACAACGTAGCCTAAATTTGTGACATTTTTGTCATAAAATATCACAGCAGTGCAGTTGCACTGTAAATTTTGTATGTTTGAATTAACGACTTACTGTGCTTTCTGTTGTATTATAGGTTTGAGTGTAATGTCCCCGGGATGTCAGGATAGTATTCTGAAAACAGGGAAGCTCAATACTACCTCAGAGACCTCAGAGTACCATCACTCCATTTTATTTTTAAAAGGTAGAGCAGGCAGTCCTCCCTCCCCGTGTCTTTTGTGTTTATTTATACTGAGTAAAAACAGAGCGGTTTACAGGCAGATAGGCATCATAAAGAAAGAGACACAAGCAAGAATCAAACCACAGCCCACATGGGAAGCATTTAGACATGGCCCGGAGAACTGGCTCCACACACTGTTCTACAAGGTCTGCTCAGATTCTACACACTTTATCTGGATATAAAAGTACCAACTCATAAATAGATGCATAAAACAGGGTTTCATGTTTTGCCTTCACAGTTGTCTGACTATAGCGTTTATAACCCTGGGGTGTAAACAAACATATAAATAAATAAATACATACATACATAAATACGTAAATAAATAAATAAATAAATAAATAAATAAATAAATAAATAAATAAATAAATAAATAAATAAATAAATAAATAAATAAATAAATAAATAAATAAATAAATAACAGAGAGAAGTGTCTTAGTAAGTGATCATAGGCTTCTGAAAATCTGGAACCCTCCTTTACATAAC
>OMKL01103235.1:0-15737 GCA_900302295.1 Parasudis fraserbrunneri | reverse complement strand
TGTGTGTGTGTGTGTGTGCGTGTGTGTGTGTGTGTGCGTGTGTGTGTGTGTGTGCGTGTGCGTGTGTGTGTGTGTATTTGTCTGGTCCTACAGGCCCTTGTTGAAGTAGACAGTTGTAATGTTAGGACTGGTCTGTCGTATTCTCTCCTGCAGATCTGCCTCCAGCCCGCCCACACCCATAGAACTAAGAAGAAGAGATAGAGACATTTGGTTTAGTGATAATCATTCAAGACTACCAAAGTATAGTGACACAAAACCCTTATAATACCTGTGATACCAAATATGAGGATTGACAATTATGGTCCATACAGGACTGCAGCTTGTGTTGATAGCAGAGTACATCGAAATGTTTAAGTATTAACAGTACTGTATTGACAAGATAAGCTAGTTTGTACCATTAGCTTAGTTTCTGTACTTTGGCACTACTCCCACCAGTGAATATCAATTAACAAGACGTCTTTTTTGGAACGGTGTTATAATACTTGGTAGCGTGATAATTGTTATGGTATAAATTTGTAGCACTGTGACAACCTTAGGTAGTTGAGTCTTAATATGTACTTTTGACCAACAAAAGAGGTATGAGGTGGCATCACTTTACCTTTTCTGAGGGAAGAGGGCACAGCACAAAGGAGTTGCAAACACCAGGCTGAAAGCAAAAGTATAGTAAGAGAGAGAGGAAAAGATAGATGATGTGTCATTGTTGGTTTTTGAAACACTTGCTTCCCATGCCAACTTGCATGCATTTTCTACGTTTGGTGCACTTGAAGCTGACAAACACTGAGATGTTTTGCATGAAATGTGCAATATGAAAACTATTTTATTTTATTTTATTTTACTTACCACAGACCCACCAGTCCCACCTGGACTGGAGCATTTAGGAGTGGGAACCGCTACAGGGAAAACAGAAACACAGGGATGTTCAGAGATAATAAAAATAGATTCATAGACCATATACATATATATGGTTTCAGTGGAATTGCATTGCTAGGGAACAGCTTGGACCAAAGTTTATTTCCTATTGCAGTGTTTGCTAATATCAAGACAGGAAATCAAATGTAGTCCATTTAGAATGTTCAAGACATCTTGAAAAGCAACAGTGGAATTGGATAAGTGCATTTGAAATTATATGTGTAACCTACAATAAACTTAAAATAAAAAAATAAAAAAAATGTGTAGAATTTTCAACAATAATATATCATGGTTAGATTAGTTGTGATACATTGGTATGATTACAGTAAGCAAATGAGACCATTGCTGAAAGACAACATTTCCCATAAACCCCTTTGCTTGCTGTTGCAAGGAGATATTGCCTTTTGTTCCCACCCCCTGGCAACTCTCTGTATGGGATTCGTTTTGGAGATGCAAGAGGAGAGTTAGCAGCCCCTTGCTCACTGTGAACGTGAAGTTATTTTTTCGATAAAGCAAGTTTAGTTTGGAAAGGCTTCCTTTGCGCCGTGATACAGTTCAGTAGAACTGCTGTGGATCCGACCCGGTGGCAGGCAATTAAATACAATACAGAGGCTACAGAGCCTACTCATTGCAGTCTCATCAACTCTCATCCATTCTCATCAACTCTCATCCATTCTCATCATGTTTTTGCGGTAACCCTGACAAGATATGGACACTGAACTGACAACGATATGTTGATGTTGAAATCCTCCGTGTAGGTTTTCCTCCAGTTTGTTTTCAAGCAACTACGAATAGTTTGGGTGCTTTACATTGTACACATTGTCTCCACATGTATGCTAAGCACACAAAGTATTTGTGCTGTAATTACAAGAGAATGTGGAATGTGGCGACAGCCATGCTGTTGTCATCTGCACAATCCACCATCCGCCCCAGTAAATCCACTGATTGAAAAAAAAAGTATGACAGACATGTGTGCCCTCCGCTTACCTTCATGAAAGCTTTCTTTTCCAGTGCATTCATAATAACAGGAGGGATGGCTGTGGAAAGATAACATAAGAGACACATTATTGAGAAGTTGTCAACAGCAGTACATACATGGTAATGGTTGGCAAATAAGAAAATAGAAATAAAAGGATAATAAACAAAAGAAACAAATGGTTACTGTTATACAGGAGTCAGCAAATAGCTGCAGATATAAAAGGGGTTTTGTACAAAGTGAGTTTGGATCCAGAGCAGAAGAGCAAGGGTTTAGCTTCATGACCAACAGACCAAAGGCAAAATAAAATGTCCTAATAAAAAATTTAAATAATATAAAAATGGACTGAGTGGACTGAGATTATAACACCCAATAGACAATATTGTAACTGAGTTATACAGAAGCACCCACACATTCTATTATACATAGTTCAACTGAAAAAGAAAAGGACAATGTCTTTGTGGAAAGTTTAAATCATAATTGATTGTTGACTCTTTTGTCATTTAGAATTACCGGTATGTTTTATCCTATGGTTTCCAAATAAAAAAGAAAAAAAAGTGTATTGCATTTCAGTAAACACCGCTGCTCAAGCCATTCCTTTCCTACCCTTGCCCTGCCACCACTCCAAAGAACATGAGAACCTTTGGGGAAACACTAGTCTAGTCTCGCACTGCCAAACCTTTTTTCACACTATGTTAATAATTGTACCAGTGCAGAAGAAAGGTCTGGCAGAACCCATTAGCATTTAGGAATAGACAGTAAAAAACATTCTTGTTTATTTAAATTTCTTCAGCTAAGGGACGGGGGCAGTGCTGTTGCAAAACAGTACGGAAGGAGAGGAGAATTTCTGATTGAGAGTGTCAGCCAATAGGAGTGCTATACCCACTCACAACATCCTATCGGTCAGGGCCCTAAGCTTCCTAGAACAGGAGTACTGATCTGGTGTTAGTGACCAGGAACACTTGTCTTCATGACCTTGTTCAAACTAAAAGACTCGAACAGAGTCTAGATCAGTACTACCACTTTAAGAGGCTTGATCCAGGAGAGGTCCAGGTCCAGGAGAAATTTGTGCTGAAAAAGCTAATGCGAACAGCCTTGGATGAATGCAAGAATCAGCATGCATACAGGGACACAAAAAATGCTCTTGTTAAAGCCACCCACACCAGGCTTACTAAGACAGACTCTTGCCAGACACCAATGGTTCGGATTCTGCTTGCTGATATGTCAAAGGCTTTTGACCGTGTTGACCATGCAAAACTCCTGCAGCACCTGGCTACACTAGATCTATGTCCACAGCTTCTTGCCTGGCTTCACGGCTATACAACAGGGAGAAGACAGAGTTGTGGCTAATAGCATATGTAGCACATGCAAAGATATTACATCAGGGCTTCTACAAAGAGATGTTGTTTGACCCTACCTGTTCCTGTTACATATGTCCAGCCGATAAGTCCTATTGTGTGCCGACGATATACGGCTGCAGCGAACAATATGCTTCTCAACAGCAAGAAGTCAGTGGAGCTGAGAGTATGCTTCGCTAAGGACCCTCCCCAACCACCCCCTCCAATTCTCAGTGGACAGACTGTTCCTGTTGTAACAAGTGCAAAATACCTAGGTTTCCACCTGGACAATCAACTTAGTGGGGACGTTCACGTCGAGGAAGCTGTGAAAAAAGCCTCCAAGCGTCTGCATTTCCTTACTGTGATGGCGAGAAATGGGCTCCCAGTCGAAGACCTGGTTGACATCTATAACATACTGATTAGACCATGTCTAGAGTATGGGAGTGTACTGCTGGTGGGCTGTACGGAGAAACAACGAGCCACCATGGACAGTGTTCAGGAAAGGGCTGTCAAAATAATGACTAGGTTCAAGGGCATCCCTTTACATCTTCCTGATCTACAGACACGAAGAGAACAGGCTACTGATGAAGGTCTTGCACCAGCCTAACCATCCTGTCCACAACCTCCTCCCTCCTAGTAAGAGAACAGGCTACTGATAGGCTGATGAAGGACATGCACCAGCCTAACCATCCTCTTCACAACCTCCTCCCTCCTAGTAAGAGAACAGGCTACTGATAGGCTGATGAAGGACATGCACCAGCCTAACCATCCTCTTCACAACCTCCTCCCTCCTAGTAAGAGAACAGGCTACTGATAGGCTGATGAAGGACATGCACCAGCCTAACCATCCTCTTCACAACCTCCTCCTTCCTAGTAAGAGAAAAAGGACTGGCAGGCTTCTTTGCAAAACAATCAGCTGTAACTGTTAAAAACAAGATCAAATAGACTGAGAAACTCCACCATCTCATACCGCATCAGGCTTACAATATTTATAATATAATAATCAGTAATTTAGAGAATTTTATACTGTATTGATGATAGGATGTTTTTTTTTTAATCATGTTATATATATATATATATACATATATATCAAATATGTATATTTGTTGTCTAACTGTACATTCTGCATAATTCAATCATTGTACTGCAAGACACAATGATTAAACTCAACTCAACTCAATCAATACGGACCCAAATTAGTGAAACAATGAAGAGGGTTTTGAATTTCCACCCGATACACTGTAACATAACAATGTCCTCACCCATTGCTGGCACTGCCATGCCGATACGTGACACCACCACCTGTACGATGGCCTGTTTGGCAGCGCTGGGTGATTCTCCTAACCGGTTCCCGTCCTCGTCTGTCACAGGGATACCGTACTTCAGCTCTCTGTATGCATGTATGTGTGTGTTGGGGGGGGGGGTGAAAGGAGAGAACAGATGTCATGGAGAGTACACAATCAGTGTCAGTCAATCAAACTATTACACATGATTACAAGGCCGCAGATCCTTTCATGAGCCTCCGTGGTGACATGTTCCGAGGGAACAAAGGAGTGGCGACTGCCCATCAGTCCCAAGGTCTCACCTCTGTCTCATGAAGGGGATGTTGATACAGTTGGCAGCAGCGACAGCGGCAAAGGGGACAAACCGGCTCATGATTGGAGGAAGACGCTGGGAAGACAAAACAGATCTAAATATACGAAACATATATACTGTATATATCTACAAAAAAAATAAATAAATAGAATACTATGGCTTGGATATACAGTGAGCTCTTTAAGTATCTAGACAGCATGTGAAATGATGAAGTGACTATGAAGCTAAAAGGCACACTATTAGCTTTAATTTGCTGGTAATGTTCAGCCACATCCAATCAACGGTTAAAGAGCTACACCCATTTTTGTACATAGCCCTCCCAATTCTAGTATGTGGACAGACTAAGGTTATCTTCAATAACGTAGTCATGTTGCTTGGGTGCATCAGGATTACAGCTCTTCGCGCTGTACCGAGAGCCTCACCGTAGCGAGGGACTTGAGTCCCAGGGCGGTGACCACTGCTCCTGTGGTGGCGCTGACGTAGGCTGCCCCCAGCTGACTGAGAGAGGAGAGATAAACATGAAGGTAGCAACACAAGAACATACCAGGGATGGACCCATATATGGGCAAACAATCGGTGTTGGACGGTATGGGCCTTCAGAAGAACAACTGGCATCGGTCTAATTGTATTTTTATGGCCGATATTTGGAGGGGGGGGGGTGGTATCAGCCACAAAAAACATATTGGTGCATATTACATGGTGATAACATATTATCACACATAGTTAGCAATCACTAATCTTATCCCATAGTTAGATCTATCGGTTAATTTGCAGCATTTCAAAATAGAGCTCCCCTAGTTATAATGCAGCTGCCCTAGTTATAATGCACATTTATTTAATACAAACCATGAATATGCAAAGCCATAATACATAGTTGTGTGAACAACAGACAATGGTCAAGCAAATGCATGATAATGTTAAGCCCCCACTGACATGCATGACCCATGATAATTCACTCTGCATTTGCATACAGTACACACAATTCTCCCATTCATCAAGTGTCCCACTTACATAACCTTGTAGTCTCAATGCATGCATTTGATGCCGTTCTGCAGTATTCAAAACAAAGAACACAGCACTATCCAGCAAAGCAGAAAAGTATGCAAATGCATTTTCAACCAGTGGACATGGATGTGGGGGTGGTGGGGAGGGCTAACCTATGCCAACACGAGGTCATGATCGCATGAAGAATGCATGCTAACCGGTGGACTGTAATACCGCTGTCGGGGAGGGGGGAGTGGACAGCGCTGTGGTGGACTGCGGGTGTCCCATAGCATCCGAGACTAGACTAAAGGAGGACGGGACAGATCTAGAGTGGGGGGGTGAGGTGAGAGGTCCTCCCTACTTCAAGGTGATGGGGGCGTCTCCACTGCGGTTGGTGTAGTTGACCACGGCGTTGAAGGACTGGTTGACCCACTGCCAGAACACCACAGCCGGGGTCGTCCTAGAGAGAGAGGGAGAGGTGGAGAGGGAGAGGTGGAGAGGGAGAGAGGAGGTGACAGAGAGGGTCCAGGGAAAAGGTAAAGTGTCGTTATGGAGTGAGATATAGACCGTTGTTGTTTCAGCATTAAGTCCTCTACATTTAAAACACAAAATCATCCGACGCTCAGCTGGTGTAACGCTAAACTCTGGTCATGAATATCAGTATAGAAGGTTTCAGTGGAATGTTTGATGTGTTGCTAGGAAACAGCTAAAACTACAGTTGATTCCCTGTTGCAGTGGTTGTTCCTATCAACAACTGAGCCTCCTAGAATGCTGGTGTAATTGTCAAGCTAAACATTTGAGTATGGGGTCTTAAAAAGACAAATCAACATCCAACTTTGAAAATTTATTATAAATCTCAATCAAATCAGATTATTCACACACATCCCTATACAGTACATTATATAGCATAGAGGTTTATACCATGGCCTGGGTGAATACTTGATTCTGATTGGTTGGTATGTTTCCATTAAAAGTTGATAATGGACAATCAAACAAACTGTTTGATCACCTTTCTAAATGAATGCGCTGACTACATAGTGTGGACTCGCCACATAATATATAATTATGTGTAATATATAATATAATATATACTATATAACACTATAGCTAATGTTATGCTAGCAGACATTATGGTCGCCAGCGTTGCATAAGGTTTGCTAACACAAAGTGCTAAACATGGGTTTATAGTGTGTACTTGTGTGTGCCCTTCACAGGTCCCAACAATAGCAACTAGGACACGTCCTCTAAAAGGGAATGCAGAGCAATAGTGTGAGGTATTTATACACAGCACAGTGTGTACAAACGCCACCATCTACTGTAGGTCAGTATTTTGCACAATCAAAAGTCAAGTCACAACAGGGCCCTCTCAACAACTAAAGAGGGATCCTCAGTATTCAGTAGTGAATAGTGATATTTGAACTCCCTATCAAGACTCTACTGTCTATGTAATATGTTATATTAAAGCTTAACTTACAGTCACATAAACAACTCATCAATACACTTTGCTGTGTTCTGTGGAGGTTGTTAAGCTTTGTGATTCTCTATTTTCGTTGAGGAGGCTAATGAATACGATGTTAATCATGAGGTGTGAAAGGTGAATAATATAGTTGAGATCTGAGCCTTACCTGTAAAAGGTGAGCATGCAGCCAGTGATGGACATGTTCACTGGCACCTGGGCAGACATTCGGCCAATCACAAACATCTTCTCCCCAGTGTCCGGGTGGAAGGCGGAGTCATAGATATATTTGGCTCTCCAGAGCTCATCCTCTGTCAGACCAGGCTTTACTTTCCCAGTTCTGAGAAGACAATCATCACAGCACTGATCAGACTGTAAACCACCAGGCCTGTAGTAGCGGCTCATGAGCATGGCACTTTGAGTAAGACCAGTTCAGTCTACGCGAGAATGCTTCGCATCTATGACGTGCTGTGTGTCCTTGTTCACATAATGCACAAGAGATGCGGTCAGAGATACATGTTGTTTAGTTTTTATTCACACAAGAATTTTGTTATTATTATCTAATAGTTTGTATTTGACTCTGGTGCAAGGCTAAGACAACAGATGTCAACGCTGCCAGCTCTAATTAGCAAGTCATCATGTGGCCAGCTCTGTTTATTGCTGTGGGGAAAATGTCAGATGTTGGTGGTTTGTACAAGCCTCTACTTCACAGTTGCCGACACATCTTCAGAACGTTTTATTGCTTATACGTGAATGCAAAAAGAATATACAGTATCTACAAGGGAGTGAATCCAAATTTCGGTTTGATGCTTTCCCACTAATGAAAAGGAATTTCTCCTTAGGGCTTACATCATCCTTCTCCATTTCACTCCAGATTGCTTAAGTTGACAGTGACAAGTCAGTCTTCACCTCTACTCATACACTTTACCCCCCTTAGCTTAGATTCATACTGAGAGTGAATTTGCAAGTAGTCTATAAGATGTGTGAACTGGGCAATCACAAGAGTATTCAACAACTGGAAAAATGACCACTGGTCAAGAACAGAATACCCCCTCCCTCCACGCCAGGTGAATGGTGCCAGTAGCTGTGACCTGGCCAACCGCTGAAAACAATGGTTGTTGTGTGCTCATTGGCGGAAGGTGAATAAGCTAAAAATATTTATATTTATACATATATATGTGTGCAGTACACCACAAATACAGCGAGTCGAACTGCCCACAAAGAAATGCTGAGCGTTCCGTTTCCTCAGACGAACCATGTCTTTCTTGAATATGGGTCCGTCCCTTTCCTCAACCCCCAAACCAACCAGCCCCTAACGTCACATCACGGTCATACATGTACCTTTACCGTCTCGCTCAAACCCTACACTCTCCTGACCACCCCTTCTTCCTTCCCAAGAACCAGGCTTCCCCCCCTCCTCCCTCCTCCATACCTATAGCTCTCCACGGTGGCCCTGGCGTCCTCCAGTGTCTCAGCGGACAGGAGGATGGTCCTGGGGTCGGTAACCTTGAAGAAGTGCTGGGCGCGCCCCATGAATGTGCTCTGGTCCCATCGTGGCTCCTTGATGTTTATGTCGAGGCGCAGATCTCCAGACATCCTGGTTCCAGACAGAATGATGATTTGTTTACAATTTAGGGCTGCAACCTCTCAGTCGATTAATTTGGTTGGTTTGGTCTTAGTTGACCAAGACTTTATTAGTTTATAAGTCATTTATTATGCTTTTCCCCCCATGCTGAACGAGTTAGAGCCTGGCTACATTGATCCATTGTGTTTGTCCGTCTGTGTCGGTTTTTAATTAGGACTATCTGTTTGTTGGACAGGGCTGATAAGGTGTCTGTCTCCGCCAGATTTGTGTCCGTTTTGACAGGCAGAAAGGTTTGGAGAGGATGAATTTTTGGAACTGAGGTATACGTCACCATCCATTAGCAAAGATGTTGTTTCTGCAAACGCACAATTATGTTAGTTTTGAATTTGAAAACAAACCAACAGACAGCAATACCTTGAGTCTGTTTGCTCTCTGTTTTGTGATGGATCAATGTAGCCACTCCCTTAGGCTAGCCTATTCCCTGACATTGTACATCTCTGGAAAGCACTCAATTTAAAGTGGTAATTTTGCATGATTGCATGTGGGAAATACAATTTTACACATTTGTCAATTGAATCAACTAGCCTAATCGATTAGTCAAGTCCTAAGACTATTAGTTGACCATGAATGTCTATAGTCAAGGCCAGCGCTAGTTACAGAGTAGAATTTACAATTAAAAGGGGTGTGTGCTATGTGCTCTCAATGTCATTTGTCAATGACCAACTACAGTTGCCATTTCCGGTGCAAATAGTTCTATTTATAATTGTGTAGTAGCCTAAATCTAGACTGTGCGATATTAGCCTGGAAATTCAGCTGTACCATTTATGTATTAGGTCATTAGAATAGCTGATCAGATACAGTGTTGGATAGCAAATATCCTATCAGATGAACTCACAAACACGCAGGCCCATGCAGGTCAGTGACCCAGACACAAATTCAAAACAGAAATTATTAAATAAAAGATTAAGTCCTTCCCTGCTATGCCCTGATATGCCCTGATAGAACAGTAAGCCCCCACCTCTGATCCATTTATAGCCCAGCAGCTATAGCGGGTCTGATTGGAGCAAGGTCCTCTTCTCCACCTCAACCCATAACATAGGGGACTATAGCTATCTGAGAACATACCGGTACAAGTCCAAACAGCCTGGTCAGCCAGGGTTTACTTTTCACTTGCATGTTCTGTTTTCCATTATCATTTGAGAAATATGGGTCCAAGCAGAACTCAAATATCAATCTGCTAGCTTGTAGCCACTAGCATGTTTAAGTCTGAGGCCTTTTGAAGGTTGTTTGGTTAGGCTACAGGTACGTTAAAGATTTCAGCATTTCCCAGACCTGTTCATAAACTAATTTGTGGTATCTCAAAAGATTCCCCATACTGACAAAATAACATTAAACGTGCCAACTGCGCATTCCACACTTCTTTCTGTTACTTAACTCCAGTCCCGGCCTACGACTGCCACAAATAACCTAGTATGAACTTAGGGGACACACTGGATTTGAATATTATGTTTGCTTTTTCTTTTAATTTGAAGCATGTAGGCCTAGAACATACCTATACATAGTACACACTACACAACAGGACAAGTAGGTCATACAAACATACCCCAGCACCTCCAACACCCCAAAGTAAAGCCAGATTACTAAATAATGGAGAAGGAATGTGGTTCATCACTATCCATGTCTGGAATACAGCCTGGAAGTTATATTGATTATATTCCTTCTTATCTCATACTAGCAGGTAGGTAGGCTACTGTCTCATGGAATGCTGTCGTGAAATAGCTATGCTTTGAATGAATGGTTACCAACTTCCGGAACCACAATGACAAACTGATGGGTGAGATGAGATGTCATCTGATTTTGGCACCCAAAAAAATACAAAAATAGACTTGGGCAATTGTATATTCAGCTTAAGCGTTAGCTAGCTACTGCTAGAACAAAGTAGAAACGTATGAATAACATGACAGATACAGCATAGCGGATGGGATTATAGGATAGAAGTGGGAAGTCACGACACGCTAGAGTGCTCACAATGACTCACTTTCACTGTCAGCAAATCAGCAGCACATAAACTGATACTACCGTTAGCCAAGCCTGCATATAACTCACAGCTAACAGTTGGCTACATTAAGGACATAAATAATTCTACACGCAGATAACCAAACACAACCGTAGCTAGCTACTTTAGGATAATCTCATCCTTATCACAGTATCAACAAACACTCACTATACTGCTTGCTAGCTAACCTAAACCTGCCAGCTAGCTTTGCTAGCTTGCTATCATGACCCATGCAATGTTTAAGCTCAAAGCAAAATTGAGTCGCGGAATTGTAGTGAAATCATTACAGAGTGTGCGTAAAATCATAATAACATAACTTACCTGGGTTGCTTACAGTACTTTACTATTGAAAATGTATGACCCCTCAATATCACGGCACCACCGGTGTAAATGTGTACACAAAAGTTCAGAGACAAACGCTAGGGGCGGTATCGGACACCATCATCCGGTTTGTCATTTGTTCCATAGTGAGGGGTTGGCTAGAAACCCTGGGCGTGGAAGATAAACAACACATGATTGGCTCTAAACCCTCTGAAGGAAAAAGTCTACAAAAAAGTGTCTGCAGTAGGCTAATAAAAATGGAAGACAGTCGAGAAAATAAACAGCAAATATTGTTCTTTGTTTGTCTAAAATTAGCACTGGTTGCTGCAAGGGAAGTCAAGGCTATAATTATGCTAATGATGGATGTATTTTTTCTGTTGTGTACAAACATGTCCATTCTGTGGCGATATACTGTAGGCCTACAAACCAGACACAAGGACAAATACACAGTGTGCTCAAGCATTCTAATGCCTTTGACCTCCCAGTAGGCCTATTCTGTACAGTTCATCTTTCAGCACTCAACCATGCACACTTTCTTGGTGTAGATATAGACTAGATGAAGTCGTTAGGAAAACCATATGCAGACCCATTATTTTACATATGGAGGTCCACATCATATAACACTGCACCCTCAGCCTTGCTGGATAAAATTATAGCATTTTTGCATTGTACTTTTAGAATATGCTCTTTCCAGTAGATGGCAATACAAGACCATCTGACCAACAATGAAGCACAGAATAGCAGCACGAGGTTTGCTGTATTCTGATGGAAGACATAATAGGCTATAGAATATAATGAGAATAATCTGAAACAGACCTATCATAGTAGTCCACTGGAAGTCTCAATAGTCCAATTGTTTGTTGGGATTAAATTGCTGAGGAGTCTTTAGGAATAAGATTAAATAGGCCTAAATTTCACTTGTTTAACTCTGACGCACAAGTCTACTGTACCTAAGTGGTCTAGCACTAATGCACTGTTTCAGAGTCTCTGGGTTTATATAATAGGCTTATACACACTTATAACTTAAGGCAATCGTCAACTGGAGAACAAATGAGATGGCACTTAAACAGCCAAGGCAGCCAATCGGGTGGCAGTGTGGCACTACAGCTAAGGTATCCAATCGGGTGGCAGTGAGGCGGGCCAGTGCAAGCCTATCTGTGTCAGTCGCAGGTGAGGTAATTTACCACAGTATGGATACAGGTAATGCTGTTTTCTTTGTTTAGCAATGTTTTGAGACAACTCATTTATAGAAATGTTATTAAGAAACAGCTTACAATATGTTAGCGAAATGGGAGTTTTTCCTGTGTTTTAAAAAAAAAATTTTTTTAACACTTGATACATTTCATTAACTTGATCTCGCTCGAAGTGGTATACCTACAAACTTCGAAGTCTGAAAATTCAGTTATAGCCGAGAGTTGTTAAGTGGTTAGATTAAGCCAATCGGGTATTATTGATCAACTTAAATGGTAATATTGTTCTGCTTACAATTTATGTGTGGATAAGTTATTAGAATTAGGCCACATAGTTGCTCGGGCGCTGTCCATGGTGCTGATTGATAGAGAGACACTAGTTTAAAAGTTCATTCATGCAACCCTGCATGTGACAAAAAATAAGTGTTTGTGACAGCACTCAAAATAAGAAAGAGTAGGCTAACACTTATCTTATGCTAAATTCTGCTGTCGAATAATTATGTGTATGTGGCTTATTTGGTGTATTATAAAGTGAAATAAGCTACACCAACAACAATATAAATTAGTCTTTTTCTTCCTAAATTTATTAGTTACTCGCCATAGCCCAATCTCACGCGAGCTATCTGTGTAATTAAACAGGACAAGGCCTATGTCCCTTGGGGAATCATCACTGTTGATTGTTTTGCAGAGCATTACCCAGCCTCTCAGACGGCTGGTTGATGGGTGAAGGGACAGAGGGAGGAACAGACACCATGGACATGGAGAGAGGCAATGCTGGTCTACCTTACCTGAACATAAGCAAACTAATGGAACTAAGGGAAGAACCGGAGCCTATTAGCATGTATTTACTCTGGAATAGAAAAGAGACCCTTGGCATTAGGATATCCAGGATTCAAGCTCTAGTCACTGAGGCCTCCTTATGTCCTCTGTAAAAACTAAGGATGCAATATGAGATATTCATCTGCATGGATACAACATAGCCATAACTTTTTCTATATGACCTTTTGCCTGTGGACTTAGTTTTTTTTTTTTTTTGTATGACACCATATTTACTACATTTGGAAGTGGGACATATTTATTATTTGAAACTTGTTTTTGAGCAAGGTACAGAAATCACTCAAGGCAGAGGACAGTACAGCTCAGTGAGTCTGTCAACTTGCAGCTCCTTCAGGAGTCCAGTCTACCTATTCCATTATCCACCTGAGCCCACCAAGCACTGGAGACTCCATCTGCCCACCACAACCACCACCACTCTCCCCATCCCCTCTCTTCACCCAGGCTGCTGCTCCTTCATCCTGACAGCAGGCCCTTTGCTGCTCCTGGCCTTGATGACTGAGGGAGGAGGGGCCAGCCTCTCAGCATGGCTCATCCCTCTCAGCCCTCCGGCCGGAGGGAGATGACGAATGGAGGGGGACACCCCCACCCCCACAATGGGGGCCAGGCGGGGGGGTCCCACACAGCCACCCGCTACATGCAGAGGAAGCAGCACCGACACAGGCGCAGGTCCTCGTCCCCAATGGGAAGGGTCATCCTCATCAATTCACCTGTCGATGGTAAGTCCCTTTCATTGCAGAAGCTAAGAAATAGGATGTTCATTATGAGTTGTGAAAGATGAGCAATATAGTTGAGATCTGAGCCTTACCTGTAAAAGGTGAGCATGCAGACAGTGATGGACATGTTCATTGGCACCTGGGCAGACATTCAGCCAATCACAAACATCTTCTCCCTGGTGTCTGGGTGGAGGGCAGAGTCGTAGTTATACTGTATTTACTCTCTAAATTTGCGTTCCCAAAATGTTTAGGTCACAGACCCCCAAATGGATACAGAGTCAGTGATGGACCCCCATTTGATACAATTTAGTCCCAGATGTCCCCACCTGAAAAGATTTGGGTTGTTAAATATGATTTAGCACAGAATTGCATGTCTGTCTATAGTGGAGAGAGGGAGACCTACTGTACCGTGTAACCAGAATAGCCAGCATTGTACTAACTAAATTGTGGAGTTAATTATAGTAACATAACAACTCTTCATTTTGTTTGGGATCCCTGGGAACCCCCTCAAGGACCCCTGGGGGTCCACCAACCCCACTTTGTGAACCACTGTCCTGGTCAATTGATCAGAAATGACGATCACTAGTGTATGTCAATGTGTCTTTTTTGTGTGCATGTGTGTGTATATGTGTGCTTGTATTTGTTTGTTTGTTTGTATGTTTGTGAATGTACAGGTGGAGATGACAGTGAGGATATTCACACAGTCACAGTAGATAAGAGTCCAGATGGGCGTCTGGGCTTCAGTGTCCGTGGTGGGTCTGAACATGGACTGGGCATCTTTGTCAGCAAGGTGGAGGACAGCAGCTCAGCAGGTAGGCAGGACACAGGAGAGTCCTGGTTGGTCTCTTCTGCCCGTGTCAGAATCAACATGGATCTGCATATTTTGCATGTGTGTATGCTAGGACTGTCCTAGACGCAATAAATTCTTAGTCGACTAATAGTCATGAACTTTGTCGACTAATCGATTATTTGATTTAATCGACAAATCTGTGAATTTTTTGTTTTTCCACGTGCAATAATGCAGAGGGACCTCTTTAAATTTGGTGCTTATAATTTTTCAGGAAAGAACTCATTTACAGTAGCATGGTAAAAAGCATGAAAATCGGCAAACAAAATCTTTGTCAGCTAAGACCAAGCTGACTGATTAATGGACTAATCGACCATGAGGGGGTAGTCATAGTGTATACAGTATGTATACATAGTGTCATAGTGTATACAGTATGTATACATAGTGTCATAGTGTATACAGGAGAATATTAATTGTACTAGCTTGATAGGTGTGGTCAGTACGTCTGAAGACAAGATAGTACAACATTGTCCTCATTGGACAGAATCTGAATGTTACCACAAGGTTTCCCACTACAACCCAGATGTTCACTTGTTGCACCATCCAAAATGACCATCTGTCTCTCTGACATCATCGGTCATAGTCATTCAGCAGTCACGTGCTCAGTCTTTTCCTGATGCTCTGTATTTCCTATCCACCCAGCCTTCCAGCACCACACGCACCCTAAGAACCTGTGGGGAATCAGCGTGTGCATAATGTATACTGACTTCTACCCGTGTCTCCAGAGCAGGCTGGTCTGTGTGTGGGTGATAAGCTGGTAGAGGTGAACGGCGTCAGTCTGGAGAGCATCACCATGGGCAGCGCTGTCAAGGTGCTGACCGGCAACAACAGGCTGAGGATGGTGGTCAGACGGGTGGGCAAGGTCCCCGGGATCCGCTATTCCAAGGAGAAGACCACATGGTGAGAGGAGTGCACACATCTGGGTTTCTT
>OMKL01103233.1:0-14476 GCA_900302295.1 Parasudis fraserbrunneri | reverse complement strand
GGCTGTAGTATTTTCTTTCAGCCAGCAGATGTCAGACTACCTCCATTATATATTCCTCAGATTCAGTTTAGGGCTTTGTGCCCTCCTGGCTGTGTTAGTGTTCTCTGCAGTGGTGGAAGAAATAGAAATACCCTGATAGAAATTATAGTGAGCTACTCTGGTAAAAGTAACTATCATCCATTCACAATTTCACTCAAGTGAAAGTAGCCTACTTGGTATTTCTTTAACATGCTCAACATCATGTCCTCAAATTTTGGTAGCCTACAAATAAGCCGAAGTAGGCTGCCAGAGGCTATATCTTGATGCATTAACATCTATATGTAGCCTAAAGCTAAAAGGGGCTGTGGTCTAGTTACAGTTGCCCAGATACCTTAAATCGGCTGCCAACAGTTAATACGCAGAATATCATTCTAATGATGTAGTTACTATTAGAACTACTTGCAGGCCTGTAGGCTAATAAATACATGTGGTGGAGTAAAAAGTAGGATATTTTCTTTGAAATGTAGTCGAGTAAAAGGATAACGTCTCCTAAAACATGTAAATACTAAAGTAAAGTAGCCTACAGGTAACTCAAAATTATACTTGAGTAACAGTACTTAAGTAAAAAGTATTTTGTTACTTTCCACCCCTGGTTCTAGTCCATTGAGGTAACAGATTACTGTTTTGTAATACAAGTCTACATCAACTTATCTTTCTGTGAAGGGTTCTGTCTGCTGAGGGAAGCTCTCTGAGTTGTTACGTTGTGAGAGTTCAGAGGAAGCTCCTGGAAGCTTTACTGTCTGTCATCTTTTAATGAGTGGACGGAACTTTTAACACACAAACAGACACGCATACATACACACACACACACACACACACACACACACACACACACACACACACACACACACACACACACACACACACACACCGTCTTCAACAGCAGCCTCAGCAGAGTTCCACTCCCTGATGGCGTCTCGGAGCAGGGCCCAGTCTTCTCCCATGGTGCTGCTGCAGCCAGGCCCCTCCTTCTCCGCCGTCACGTCGTCTAGGTAACACAGCTGAGGGACCAGCTCCCTCACTGCCGCCCGGTAGCTGTACCCTTCCGTCTGGGTGGGAGAGAGATGGAGAGGAGACAAGCCAGTGCCAAAGATGACTAACACAAGGTACTGGGACCAGAGACTGTAATTATCATAATGTATGCAAGGTCGTACACAGTCAAGTGAGGTATGTAAACGTTTTAAGATCCCCCCATCCTCTATAAGAGAAGAGAGATCCTATAATCAAGTACTGTATCTGATAAGTTTTGTATTATTATTTTCCAGATAATATTATAGGATACATGACATCATGCTCCACAGGTGACAGGGGGTCCTCCTGTGTCCTCCTGGAGGAGAGAGAGTGGCTCTGTAGTCGTCACACTGACTCATAAAAAAGAAAGGAGCAGTCGGGAGAATGAGAACCTAGACCCCAGATATTCAAGCCGATCAAAGCCAGTGACGAGCCACAGGTGGGTCAGTGCTAAAGTAATGTGTTAGGGGTTGCTTGCTAGCGCAGGCTATCCAGTGTCACAAAAGATGTTATATGCAGTATATTAGTCTGCTACTGTCCTTCTGCATCCAGTCTATAATGCCTCAATGGCTACCTTAATTAATATGTGGGACTTAAGCTCTAAACACAAAGAACACAGAACTGCGTAGGCTGATAACTGAGTGCTAATAAAGGCTCTGATATGCACTTTATACTGGGGTCTGGTCTTTTATCAGCACTTGGAGAGAGCAGAGAGAGCCCAATAAAAGCACTGTGCTACGGAGAGATCGAATTAGGGCCGAACACTCCCACCCTTCACCAAACCCCACAGATGGAGTGAATGAGAGACAGAGAGAGAGAGGGAGGGAGAGAGAGAGAGAGATAGAGAGAGAGAGAGAAGAGAGAGCTGGGTGAGAGGAAGATAGGGATAGATAGATAGATATATAGATAGATAGATAGATAGAGAAGGAGGAAGAGAGAGGGGGAGTAAGGGAGAGAGAGAAAGAGAGAGAGAGAGAGAGAGAGCAAACACAGTTTGGGGGAAAAGCGAACCCAAGGACCCCTCAGTCAGTACAAAGAGCAGGCCTAATGCATATTCAGATCAGCCTCTCCCCTCATTGCCCCAGTTTCCTAATTAATGCTTTGCTGCTGGCTGTAAATAAACACATTCACACTGGCCACAAAAAAAACACAGCATACTATGTCTAAGGAGCATAGAAAGTGGAAAGGCATAATTTCTACCATATCCAAATGAACTTAATACCAGAGAATACTCTTATATTCTCTATTCTCATCAAACGGGTGTGTTAATCAATTGCCACAATGATTAAAGAGGGGTTATGTGTATAGTCCAATGCCTTGGACTATGGTCCTATAAGAAACCATTGTGCCTTGTTTGAGGGGTAGAATGCCAAAGAGTATGTCTGTCAGTTATTTGGCTGTGATGTTTGACCACTTGGCTGTCTCTTGCTCCCCTACTGCCCTGCCTTGTCTGTTACAGGCTCCTTTACAGAGAAATGAGATCACACAGATACTTTCATGTCTCCAAACAGGGTAATTGCATTTTGGACGTTATCTGCCAAACCCATGAGGGAGGCCTGGGGAGCAGGCATGGCACACAGCCTCAGCACAGCATGCAGAACCAGGGGAAGCCGGGTAATCTCCTCGCCCAGACACACATACACACACACACACACACACACACACACACCAAAGACTGTCCCCGTCATCCCACACAGCATCATCCATGATGAAACTATTCAAATTAGTCAGTCACTGTCATCAACAGAACATTATCAGGGGACACGTGACCATTGTAGCTGTTTTGTTTTTGCTTATCATTGATGTCTGCGATTCCACTGCCTAATGTTGCTTTGTCATTAGATCATTGTCTGTGGAGGTAGAGAAGAGTACAACTGAGGACAGACAGATAGATAAGTCAAGTCTTCTGTCTGGGTAACAGTGTGATGCTGGAAAGGTCAACATTTGGAGTTTTGGATGGAACAACTGACTGCTGCCAACCTATTGCAATAACTTTAGATTTTTGCTGCTGCTGACCAAAGCAAACTTGCATCAGGAGTCAGGACCATTGATCTTTTTTTTTCTTTTTCAGAAAACACATCAGCCTCAGCAAAAATCATTCAGCCAGGTGATTGCTATGATCTCTAGCTGTAGAAAAAAATTTAACTGAAAATTCTGTCAAATTATATTCATAGATTTAAGGCTCAAAACACCTCGCTTGTATATGCATGTGTAGATAGTCGTCTTGTGGCTGATGTGAACATTTCAGGGGGTGGAGGAATCTCTTAGTTGGAATTACTTGTCTGTTTCTTTCCTGGAGTTAAGCGAAGGAATGGGGACAGAGTCACTTGCGAGCCATCCAGTGACTGTCTGTTGTGTTCATCTGACACAGATGGAAACAGGTTCAAATGAGAGATAAGAGGTTTGTCTTTCTGCTGATAGCACATTCACATGGTAGGGATGCACCGATACCACTGTTTCACTGCCGATACCGATTCCGAATACTAAACTTTCAGTATCAGCCGATACCGAGTCCCAATCTGATCCATTGCTTTTACTGAACAGTATAGACTTAGACCATCAGTTTGGGATATATATAGATCTAACATGCTTCTATGTGTTAAAATGCAGCAAATCAATTCGGTTGACTTTGATTTCTAGCATGTTACATGTTTCTCGGTATCAGATTTTAGTATTGGGGAAATTCTCTGATACCAACACCCTATTTTAGCCTGCTATTGGACCGATATCCCTATCACAGATCAAATTCATTTAGATGTTAGCGCCTGTTGTTTTAAGTCTCTTCACGGGAACATATCTGCGCGACCCAGTCAGAACGAATTGGATAAAACAAGCTGTATATTCTAACCCTACCTGGGTGGAGGTGGGGTGCGGACGCACACACACAGGGTTCCCCTCCAGGGTGAGTATGCGGAGTTCGCTGCATAGCCCCAGGTACTGGATCTGCACCAGGTCGTCGACATCGTTGCCCTCAAGGTCCAACAGCTGCAGGTTCTCCAGCATGCTCACCTGGCTCAGGTCCGATACACTGTTATAGGCTGCATACAGCTCCTGGCACAGGAAGAAGTGCAGTATAGGGATATAGTCAGACAGGGAGATAGACAGAGAGACAAGACAGACAAACAGGCAGATAGACAGGAAGGAAGGGAGACAGGGAAATAAGCAGACTGACCATAATATAACAGTGGTTACATAGGAGACATTTTTTTCTGGAGGGATGCCAAGTTTTGCCTCTGCATTGACACATCTGTAGCATTTCAGGTCTACCTTAAGAGAGGAGAGAGAGGAGATGCCATCTAGGTCTTGCAGGCTGCAGCGAGACACCCACAGTACCTGCAGATGGGAAAGAGTAGTTCCCAGATCCCTAAGAAGGCAAAGCAACACAGATATGAATTAGAGGAGGGGGGAACACAACATCATCAATCATAGAACTGGCTATAAGAGGCTCATTTCTCCTTCCCCCTAGACTGGCCTCTCCTCTCCTCTGCCTCCCACTCCTCTCTCCTGCACGCATCCCTGCTCTACACCTTCCAACACAGCCCTCAGTGTCTCCGGCCCACCCTAACACTCTCTCCTCCACAGCCCCCGCAGCTCAGAGCAGGAAATGCTATCAGGGGCTGTGCACATCCGGCTAGCCCTTAGCTGCTGCTCTCAGGGTGGGTCAGACAGCTCCATATCTCCCTGAGACTCCTCTATTATCCCTCCTCACTCCCTCTAGAACAGTTTTCCACCTGTGCTGCTGTCAGGAGCACTATGGAGACATACAGCTCACAAAGTGTGTGTGTGTGTGTGTGTGTATGTGTGTGTGTGTGTGTGTGTGTGTGTGTCCCATCCTGGAGGTTTATTGCCTTCTTTCCATCCGATATCGATGACACAGCTGTAGCTGCAATCAGGGCAGATAGGATGGTGCTGTGCCTTTTGCATGGCCTTTCAGAGAACGGTGTAGACATAAGACATTGAATGCAGAGACAGTACAGGCCCCTCTGTATCTTATTGTGAGACTGGACTGGGAGGCGGACCCATTCTCCAGATGTATCCATATCCTGTCTGTTGTCCGCAGATGTCGGTGTATGTCCTATCTGATTTACAGGCTACTGACCACGGAACATGAATGGATAGACAGGACCTTTCCTGGAGTATCGTGGTGATCTCCTTTGGTACACAATAAGATGGCTGCCATAGAATTTTGATAATGTTGTCATGGAAATTAGAATGGTTTCAAGTGCGGACAGTGCAGTGAATGATATATGACGAGGATGGGACACAGCCCCAAGGTTGTCACGGAAGACGATTAGCACCGGGACACGGTGCTACTTCTCTGACAGCGCTATTTGTCTCCCCAGCGGTGAAGGGGAAGCCAATTTCAGACGGTTTTATGTCGACACTGAACCATCCTGGTCTTTATCATTCTAGCATGAGACTTGAGTAAGATGGAATGTTCAACAGAACTGTCACTGGAATGTTCATCCAAATGATGCTATGTTCATCCAAATGATGTTTTTGCCACAGAGGCAGATTAGCTTTTGAGTCTCATGGACTAAACTAACACTGATTTCCATGACGTTATCAGAAATTCTATAGCAGCCATTTTATGGTGTGCGAACCACATGGCCAATCATGAATGTTAATTTGAACGGCCATTCTATCAGTTCAAGTTCTATGCTAGTGACTGCATCCTCCATACAGAGGTATCCTGACTGTTACAAGTCCCTGTTGGTCTACCAGAGCCCTGCACCTGAACTGTAACCCACTACACCCCTCTGTCAGGCTTATGGGACGGCACAGATAACAAAGAGCCCTGGGGGCCCTCTCTGCTTCACATCCCCGGCTTCTCCCTAAAAGGGCGTCTCCCAGCACGGATGGGGCCAGTGTGGAGCATGACAAGGATCCTCATGGGGGCCAACGCTGCTCTGGTTCCAATTACAGCTCTCTTTACAGTAGTATGGGGTTATGGGAAAACCTATGTGTTCTTCTGCTTTGTCCCCTCGAACAGAGCCTGAATCCCAACAGAGCCATATGTCTCTTTAATATTTAATTGGATGTGTATTCTCTGGATCTGTTATTTTCTGGACAGGTAGAGGACTTTGTTTTTCAGTGTTTTTAAAAAGAAATTTTATTATTCCTTAAGCTCACATTAAGATATGGACAAACCACAAACTGACAGAGAAGGAGGATGTTATTAAAAACCGAGAGAAACAAAATGATGGCTGTTGCATTGTGTTGTGAATTTCCACTTACCTTACTGACATGAGCATGCTGTTGTTCATTTTGAGCTGCATCAGCCCGGGCAAGTAGGCACCTGCAAGATGATAAGATAAATGAAGACATTTCTCTCTCACGTCACACTGGGGTGATGACTTCCTACAATTGGGTCTTAAACTGGCTGCCTGGCTCACTTCCAGCCACGCCTCATCAGGTCTTTAAACGCCATTCACTGGGAGGGAGGGGGCCTGCAGCTCGGTAGCCAGGCGTGATTCACCCCATACACAGACAAACTTCCATCATGCCCGCACATGTTGTGCAATCTCTGATTTTCAGAAATGAACGAAACAAAGATGAATGTAACAGAGAGGCTCCTCTGCCGTGATCAGCTGTGCTAGCAGCCGCTCAGACAAGACAGGAAGCAGGGTGACAGTGAGCCAGGAGCTAGAATATGGCACAGTACAAACCTGAGAGGTATAGGCGGTTTCAACTTGACAACATGAACATTCTAAATGGACCAAATTTTATTTCCTGTTGCAATGTTTGCTAATGCAATAACTGACAGGAAAGACACTTGTTCAAACAAAATGTTCCCTAGCAACAGAATTCCAGTGAAACAGTCTATAGATGCTCTGTGTGCTTCACAGCAATGTCTCTGTCTGATCTCTTCATCTATTTGACTGAAAATAGCCTGTGAGATCATTGTTATCATCTTCTACATAATATCCAGTGTCACTGTGCTCAGGGTGTGACTTCATCATCCGTTACTGGCAGTGATGTAAACTTCTACACACTTAGATCTCATTACATCATGCGTAACTAGCCAAGGACACGGATAATGGTTCATATAAGGCCCAGGGTCATGATGACAACAACAACAACAACAACAACAACAACAACAACAACAACCAACATTCTTAGTGATAATGTGAGACTTCTGGAGGACTGGAGGAAGTGTGATGGTGTCTTACCAAAGTCACCCAGTGTGCTTTCCTGAGTGTCCACACAGATCTCCAATGAGGTGACCTGAGATAGGTCCTGAGTTCCACACAGTGATTCCTGCAAGGGACAAAAAAAGAGCTCTAAACAAAGTAAAGCCTTATAAAAGTCAAAATAGTGAATGGTCTGTAATCAGGCCCTAAAGTAGCAAAGACTACATTCTTTCTTACTTTGGGATTAGTCTAGAATAACATTATTATCTTCTTTGTCCTTCCCTCACACTTCTCCTCATAAGTCATTATTCAACATCCACTTCTATCATATTGCTATGATGTTCACTTCAACAATATGTGAAATATATCCCTCCTCCTCTAACATTGAAGCAGCATTCCAGACAAATTCTGCTCATGGAATAAACGGCACATTTAAAGTGAAGTGAACCGAGAGAGTATATAGTATATTGTTCATCAGTGAGTAATACAGCCAGCTCAACATTACCACCACAGATGATTATGGATGGGAGTGTTTGGCGCAGCATGCATGCCTTTTGTCTCAGCATAATCGGAGTAATGCACATGCACCACATATAAATCACACAGATCCCCAATAGCTTAATGGTCAGATCTCACTGCATCTCTCTCCCTTCCCCTGGCTGAGACCAATCTCTCTGAAGAGCGTCATCAACATTCCCACCAAATAATCTAACCACACATAACTGGTGAATAGAGGGTTTGAACTTGACAACAAAAACAAACATTCTAGAACGGACTACATTTGATTTCCCGTCAGCTACTGATTCTAGCACTGCAACAGGAAATAAACTTGGGTCCAAGCTGTTTCCTTGCAACGCAGTTCCACTGAACACCTCTCTAACAGACACCGAGTCATGTAAAATGGAAGTGTGTCTGTTAGTTGGGACAAAATATCAAGCCCTGAAGGTTAATCAGGCCTAACTTTTATTTTCCCGGAGCAACATAACTTTTTTCTAAGTGTAATATAAGAGGAAACGACTTAATATCTTGACTATGTGTAACAGGTGCCTTCATGTCCCACATCAACTCCCCTGTATTAACTCTTCATTCATATCATAACTAGCTCTTAACAAACTCACTTATTTGTTTGTTTCGTTCCACCTCTCTTCACGGCACTCTCCCACACACAGCCTCAGATCAGCCAATGCCAACCTCCACACCCCCACAATAAGGACCAAGCACTGAACCTGGGGTGACAGGGTCTTTTCCTCTGCTGCCCCCACCCTCTGGAACTCTCTTCCCACTCACGCCAGGAACTCAAGATTCACTCCCCTCCTTCAAAAAAGCACTCAAAACACACCTTTTCAAATCTGTTTATAATCTATAATCTTTTTTAAACCTGCTTTATAGGGATGGGACGATATGCTAATGTCATGATATAATATGGGGTTCAGGATTTGATAAACCACGATACTTTCACAGGGAAAGCTGAAGTGCTGCCACATTGATGATTTCAGTGCAGATGGAGAGTTCTCGATCTCAGGTTTGTCAGACATTTGACTACCGACTGCTGCTACTTTTGTGGGAGTTGATGTTTTAACATTATCAGAGACAGTATTGCATACAAAATGGTGATTGCACCCTCAGCTGTACAAACTGTAATGGACGACGGAGAGTTTGTAAAAGTGCAAGTCATCTAATTTGTAAGTCATAAGTAATTACTACTACAGCAGAATAAAATGTAGCTGATATTGCTATATGTTTCTGTGCCCCACAATACATAGTTACGTTTTTTTGTATCACAATATATTGTCCCATCCCTACTGCACTATGTAACTTTTTCATGAAAAAATATTGCTTCTTTAGCATGCTAAATCGCAGAGTTGGACCGAGTTGGGCTGAACAAGAGAAAACCCTCTCAACAATTAGACATTAAACACAGAGACATATGACTCTTTTCGTCAGAAACAACCAGCTCAGCAAAATCCATAAAAATGGTTATGGTCTAATTTCTAGAGCATAAAATGTGGACATAAATGTAAAACAGTGCCCAAAGTTACTTTGCAGACATGTCTTTTTGTTGCTATTCTCTCTTATCCTACATGCTTAAACAATGGGCAGTTACTGCTCATGGCAACAGGGTGCCAATTATAGTGCTGTTTTAAAGAGGCATTTTGCCAAATTTTAACCTGAATCCTATCATTCTGTTGTGAGGAGGACATGTAATAATCAAAGGTAAAACTTACCAATGTCTTCTGTGTCTCAAGACCTCTGCTGCATCGGTTCCCTATGAAACTCCGCCGGATGACATCACCCGAACGAGAGCAGACCTCTAGTTAACGGCAGATGCTATTTCCTCAACTATTTTCAACTGTAGTAGGCCCAACCCCCTCTCTATAGAACTCTTTGGGCCCAACTCCAGGAAAGTTGAAGAAATAGTCTGCAGTTCACTTAAGGTCAGCTCTCCTCCGAGTGACCTCATCCAGTAGAGTTTCTTGGGGTGGGTGATGTGGCCGAGCTTTCGAGATGGAGAATGCGCTGGTAAGTTTTATGTCCGGTTATTTTATGTCCTCCTCTCAACAGAACGATAGGATTCAGGGTAAAGATTGTCTGTATATTGCAACATCTGTATGCTATAAGTTATTTACGTCTGTACGTGGCAATTGTAGTTCGTTTTCTGCATATAACTTAGGAAACATATTGACACACCTGGTATTCCATATCATCAAGCCCTGTGTCACTGTCTACAAACAACTTTATGAATCATAACTCTCCATTTATAGACCCTTTTACTGTTTGTAAACAATGGTGACGTTTTGGCTCAAGAGGCCTTCAGGGACAGTCTGGATGAAACCATGCGACGTCCGATGACCTGTCGGTGCACTTGGTTACCTTTGCCTAGCCAAATGCTTTCACCAAGAATGTCCCTGGGGTTTTTCCTGCGGACAGAGTGCAATAATAGTCTAACCAGGTATGCAAGGGCATTAAATACCAAGGATCCTGACCCAGCTCTAATGCTCACTGCAGCAAAGAATGACAGCCATGGAGACAACAATAAATAGTGTGCCTATTTCACCTTTTGAGAGCAAATTCTATGATTTCAATTCAACAGATACGCACACAATTTGGACAGGGAAGCAGAGTTTTGCCTACAAGATGACGTTGATGAAAAAAGGGTGTACTGGTACCTACTCAGCAATCAAGGTAATGTATTATGATGACTGTCAAATGCAACGTCACACAAACAGCAACATGCTTCTCCAGCCAACAAGCAGTAGGCCTAGATGTGATGGCTGATGTAACAAAATGTTAACCTGCCCATAGGTCAACCAAAGAAATAGACTATATCCTATGTACTGAGACGAATCCAGATGAAAGAGAAAAAGGCAGTGGTGAACACCGATTGCATCCCTAACACTCTCCAGGATGTCACTTCACCAGCTTTGCAGGGGAGAGGTAGAGCTCCACTTCTGTGTTTGAGTCTTCATATCTGGCAGGGGTTGGGTTCATATGGTTTGCACCACCCATTTCAGTCACTAGGACCCGAGCTGTGCCAGGCCGGTCCATGGGTATGGACTCCTGAGAGCAACTCATCTTTCACTGGCACCTGAAAACAACTTTACACAAGCTGGTGACAAGAGAAAAAGATCAGTTTTTATTGTCTGTGATGTTCTGACTTTAAGAAATGATCTTATCAGCAGCAGTAGAAACCGAGAAACTCTCGCAGCAAATGTGTAACGTTACAAGAGGATGATATTAGAAAGTGTATGTCCAGTACGTTACCGTTAAAGCTAACACTAAATAGTTTTGCTAGCTAGATTCAATGAATATGGGTACTTGACTGACAAAGATAATTAGGTTAAATGAAATGAGAGACTCAGAGTTCATCAGTTACATTACAAATGTGTCTTACCTTCACTTCGACTATATTTTATTCGGAGCAGTTTGATTAGTCGTCTAAACGTTCGTAATAACAGCTACATTTTCAGAGACTGCACTTGGCAAACAAGCGAAAAGTTTGCGTGACAACGGTGGATGACTTCCTGGATACGGTGATGAGTAAAGCCTGCCCCCCTGGGATATGTAGTTTTTCGGTGTACAAAAAAACGACCCACAGCACAGGAGCCGCTAAGGATGCAAAGTGAAATAAATGAAAATTTATGAAATAAAATAAAAACGTTCATGCTTCACATGATTTAGATTAATGTATTTGCATGAAGTAAAATTACGTTCATTGTTCAGGCACTGGGTTCAGGTCACACTTTCTCCATCATCGGGAGCCTAGTGCGTGGATCTTCATTTTCTCCCCAAAATTTGGCAACTCATCTTATTATCGATGTAGCTAGGCCACATTCACTATTATTTATGTGTTCTCAGTTCATACTATCCTGAATCTGAACCCAACTACGGTGGTCAAAACATGCATGGGAGCCGGGGCGGTTCTATGGTTGATAGAGCTGGCCTGGGCGTGGGCTCAATAGTCCTCATCCTCTCCCTCTCGGAGCACATTGTTCAACGCGGGCTCATTTTACTCAGATCGAATGAATGCCCTGGCGTATTTTACTGAAAAGTAACAGTTTCTGGGGGGAATAGCTACATCGTATGTTTCTGAAGAGAACGGGAGCCAGCGGTCGACAACCAGCCAATAATAATCTATTTCATCTGCTACGCTCAGAGGCAACAGAGTTGGAACATTGAAACATTGTCTCCGGTGGAACACGTCGCTCGTGCTAATTAGAGCTCTGCTTGTTGTAAGTATGCCGTGCACATTCCTGTGTTCCAAACATGTCGTTCTACCTACGGTGTTTGTGTTTTAGTCCAAGGGTAGGTATAGAAGCCACTTAAACGGTGTCGCTCTTTTTAAAGATCACTGAAGATTGTGGATCATAGTTAAAATGTTATGTTAGCACGACATTATTCACGCCTGGAAAGCTCCACACAACCCGTTGGATGCGCATGTTTAGACATACATTGTTTTGGCTACATGCGCAAAGGTTTGCAAAATAAACTGTTTCGCACGTAGGGTGCCGTTAAGTGTATTTGTTATGGTGTTATATATATTTTTTACCAGACAGGATAAAGAATCTCGTTTGAGTTGGGGTGCTCAAAACTTGACCAAGTCAGGGACAGACTGGACTGCTGTTCGTTTTTTGCCACTCCTTCTCATATTGAAAATGAAACCTAACACATAGGCATTGAGAAATTTACAGTATCGAACTGCAATTAATATGTAGCCTATTCTATGGCCTGTTATGTGTCTGCTACAGCCCAATTTGAGCAGCAGGCTATTGACGATAGGGCTGTTGACTGGAGAGACCGCACAGACAAGGGTGACGCCCCGTCACACTGAGTAAAAACTGAATGTAGCACTGCGGAAGTTGCATTCCATTACAAGGCGTTTGGAACTCTTGTAGGCTAATGTAGAGGAATTCAATTACGGAGCTGTCTGTTTACCCTATTGGGTATATAAAAATGGAGAGAGAAAAAGAGAACACTGATGTTTAAGACTAGTGGGCTTCATTCATTTGATGGCAGTGAGGAGTTAAGGCGCAATACTTATCTGTATTCTATGGGTTTGATGGCTGGCAGCCAAAGCTTAAATTCCTGACTGACTGATATTTTCAAATAATGCTAGGTATATATATGAGGCTCAAGTCAGGAGTTCCAGTGAATTTGAAATCAATGGTTGAAGAACCCTCCTCATGTCAACAACACAGGGCCGGGACAAGCATTTGGACATAGTCCAGTTGGCGATGGAGATGTTCTGGTGTCCTCCTTTTCTGTGAACCACCGTAGACTGAGCAACACTCTGTGATATTGGTCAGCGTCTTAAGAGAGACTATTTCTAGGTTCTAATAATGGATCATCTGGTACACTAGAGAAAAGAGAAACTGCCCGATCTATCATCTGGGATTCTGTTTTATGTTTTGCCTAGTGGGTATCTAAAGCCAAGATGAGCTAGGGCAGAGGAGCAGCCCTTGGGTACATTGATAAACAGATTCAGGAAAAGGTCTACCAGATGATTACTACCCCAATAGAACTGATTGAGGGGGTCCTTGTCCATTTCACGATGGCGTTACCATTTGTGTGTGCTGTGTGTTACATGTTATGTTGTGTCTTTGAAGGAGATTCTTTAGGAAACTACTAGTTTTACTGTGTTCCTGTGGAGAACTGAGGATCAAGGGTGGGATCTTCCTCCAATCACAGAAAGCATTGTTTATGTAGCTCCCAAGATCCTTTTTGTGTAGAATCCTTTTACACATACACACAAGGAGAGGGGCTGGGGGCTTGGCCCACTCTCACATTGCGAGACGACCACTGATGATTTCAGATGCCTTTCCTCTTGATGAGTGTCATGGCTCCTCTGACTGGCAGCCCTTTGTGTGGACTGTGGAGGTCAGCTGTCCTTTTCATCTCTGCTGCTGCCTCCACCACCTCGCCCTGCCCAACAACCTGAAAGGATGACCCAGCAAGGGAAAGGTCACACTGACTCCATCCTCTTTAAGCTAGGAATCTGATGCTGATGGTTTGACCCCCCCCCCTCCACCATCAAACACACACCAACATCCACATCGACGCACACACATTCTATCCACCTGGCTATTTGACAGATGGACAACATTGGGTGGAGCAATTGCTTATCAGAGGTTTTGTTTTGGGAATAGGGGGTCTCAAAAGATGTTCCTTGATTAAAATCTTCATTCCATGTATCTCAATAGCTCCACAGAGCTGGTTTTGTTATGTTGTGGCTCATGGTGCAGGCTCCAAATCTTGTTATTGTCTATCCTCCTCCCCCCGATGGATAATCATGTATGAGTCTAATGGTGTTAGCCACCATCCACTGCCCCCATTGTTCGTTTCTAAAGGCCTGAGCATTTGCCCATCACCTTGTGAATTGATGGGCTTTCTGAAGTCTTCCTGGCCATCTTGTGTTTCATTAGAATAGAATAGTGATTCCTCTACTGCCTGTCAGCTAGGGCTGTCCTCAATTAAATAAATTCTTAGTCTACTAATAGTCATAGGACTTTGTCGACTAATCGATTAGTTGATTTAATTGACAAATCTGTAAAATTGTGTTTTTTTGTATGCAATCATGCAGATATACCTTTTTAAATCTTGTGCTTACCAGAGGTGTGTTTTTTTTTTGTTTTTTGTTTTTTTTTTAGAAAATAACTCATTCAGCATGGAAAAAAACCTACATAAAAACAGTTATTTGACTAACAAAGCCTTGGTTGACTAAGACCAAACGGACAGATGAATTGACTATTCGACTAAGAGGGGGCAGCCCTACTGTCAGCACTCATGGTTAGATG
>OMKL01103225.1:0-13008 GCA_900302295.1 Parasudis fraserbrunneri | reverse complement strand
GTCAACCCACAGTATAGTCGGAGACAGTGTGTGCATAATAATTTGGACTCAAAAGTCTGGGTCAAAATGATGTCAGGTAGCTATATGACCTAAATGACTGGGGTAGCAGACAGCTGTGTATATATTAGAAGAACTATTTCAAGAGTCCAGTATGACAGAGATAGACATCCACATGTGTGTACATCAGTGTTGTCATGATACTGGAACTTCTATACAATACCTTGAAAAATATTGATATTCGACACCATTTTCGATACCATGGGGCCCTATTCAGTTTTTTTTTTTGCATCATACATTGTTGTTCAAATACAGCTGATATAGGCTTAGAGTGTGTTGTTTTAATTGCAGGCTGATTCTCCTCAGCTTCTCTCTAGTAGGCTACAATAAGAGAATTATCACACTTTTTAGAAACATCAATTTTTTTCTCAGATTATATTAGGTCTTTTAAAAAATGAAATTATATAATTAACTAATCTTACAAATGAAGTAAATATGAATATGTAGGCCATCACCATCTTATGCTTTATTATGCGCAGGCTTGGGGAGTAACGGAATACAGTCACAGGCTTTACGTAATCAGGATACAACTTTATCTTTTTATTTATTTATTTATTTTTAATGTATTCCAATATAGCTACAGAAAAAAAAAAATTTAAAAAGTGAGATAATTTTTCATATACATTTTAAAAATATTATATAATAAATGTTTTTGATATTATATTTTATTATATTAATATTTAAAATAAAGAACTACTACCAGTGCGCAATGCAGCACAGAGACTGACGAGGGCACGACTTTTGTGTTAAAATCAGGAAAGGAGAACAGCATCATACAGTAGTCCAGTGTAAGCGATGCCTGACTGGTAGAAATGATGTCAGCATCGAAGGACTCCACGTCTAATTTTATACTTGGCATTGAGGTCATCCGAAAGTAACCAAATCACATTACTTTAATATTGAGATACTTAGAGTAAGTTACTGAATACAAGACATTTTTCAACAGGTAATTTGTAATTGTAACGGAATTCATTTATAAAGTAACACCATTAGCCCAGTGTAGTGTAGTGGAGGCTAGACAACACCGTTAGCCCAGTGTAGTGTAGTGGAGGCTAGACAACACTGTTAGCCCAGTGTAGTGGAGGCTAGACAACACTGTTAGCCCAGTGTAGTGTGTGGTGGCTAGACAACACTGTTAGCCCAGTGTAGTGGAGGCTAGACAACACTGTTAGCCCAGTGTAGTGGTGGCTAGACAGCACTGTTAGTCCAGTGTAGTGTGGTGGTGGCTAGACAACACTGTTAGCCCAGTGTAGTGTGGTGGTGGCTAGACAGCACTGTTAGTCCAGTGTAGTGGTGGCTAGACAACACTGTTAGCCCAGTGTGGTGGTGGCTAGACAGTACTGTTAGTCCAGTGTAGTGGTGGTGAGACAACACAGCTGTGGTTCTGCTTGTCTTTGCTCTCCAACCCAACAGCCCCAGACTCAGCCAAGAGAGACTGCATCACAGCTAACAGACCAATCCTTTACTTATCTCTATCCCTCCCCTCTTTTTCTAGTTCTCCCTCACTCCACTCCTCCGCCCCCCATGCTCCTTTCACAGTGACCTCCAAGGCAGCCTCATTCCTCCTTGTCAAGGTCACAGTAAAGGCATTACCAGCCCCTCAAGAGTAAAGTGGGATTCAGCCTCGGGCAAATGCTGCGCACTGTACTCTGACTGACAGTACATCCCTGTGGACTAGCATGGGCAGAATGGGGGAGGGGATGTGTGTGTTCGTGTGTGTGTGTGTTGTGTGAGTGTGAGTGTGAGTGTGAGTGTGAGTGTGAGTGAGCATGCATGACTCTCCCAAAACAACAAATGGCTTCCCTGATAACTAATATCTGCTGTGGAGCGTGAAGTAATAGGCCTGAAGTGCAGAGTTGCTGAACATTCATCATTGAGGCTATTTGCAGCTACCAAGGCCTGCTCCCTGTAGCTACCAATCCATCCAAAAGTAGCTAATCAATTATCGCTCTCAGGAGGTGAGCGAGGAATGGAGACAAATTAATAACACAGACCAGAATACAAATTATCTTTCTCAAGTCTTTTTATTCCAAACACAACCCCCTGGCCTTGGTCGATTCTCTTTGATACCCGTCTGACAAAAAAAGCCGTTCTTATTGCCTCATCATAAATAACAGAACCACGACAGCCTCATTACAGACAATCAATATAATTTTTAATGATAAAAACGACTGGTGGGGGGCTGATGTGTTTTGGGGGTTGAGAGAACACGGGGCCTATGTGGAAGATATTGTGATGGAGAATTACTAACATTAATCACTTTAGCTGGGAAGATTACCCAGCCCTGCTTAATTAGAAATCTCCCATTGGGGGGGGAGGGGTGGAGAGGAAACAAGAGATGAGATTCAACCACCCAGCATTTAGCTTGGCTCAGCAGTTAAGTTGGAAGAGGTCACGCTTCACGGTTTTAAAGGGAACCCAATAATAAACCTCACCTTGGAAGATACTGGGAACACTGCATATGATACCGTAGGTACACAATAGGTTGTCCCGAGGATGGGGATTTGTAATTACATGGAATAGCTGTCAAGGTGGGCCAAATTAATTCATGTGTAGTTGAAACCAGGAAAGTGAGGATGTTGAAGAGGGGTTGCACTGCATGGTTACTGTTTGTTAAGCCTCATTTAGTCACCCAAACTAACGGGAAATGCATTACAGCAATGGCTTGGGAATATTTGCAGGGGAGGGGAGGTTAGACACGTAAACACACTCAAAACTGGGAGCTACCCATAAAAACCACAGTCTTATACAGTTGGGTACTGAGCAGCTCCAAAAATGTTTGCTTGAAGATACTCGGGCAGTTTTTTTTGTTTCAAGTTGGCACAGCTCCCATCCAGATTTCCCAGGGGACTCTTTCCTTACACATTTGCTTCTATTTTTTTTTTTATCTTTAGTTCCTCCACTTCTCACAGGATAGAATCTTTATTTTTTGGGATAACACTACACAAACAGACTGCAGCAGTAACAATTGTTGGTTCATTCAGTTGCCGACTAATAATAAATTACAATCGCACCATTATTACTGTAAAGCATTACCCATAGTTGACATCTACACAGTATCTATCTATACAGTATCATAGCATCTAATTGGAAGATATCCATGGCTGGAACACAGCTGTAACTCTGTCCCCACTAGAAGATAATAGAGGCATACTGACAGCCTGCTCCAGTGGGATAATCTTCTGCTGGTGTGATCACTCTGTATTAGGCACAAAAGCAGGACACAGTCAGGTACTTTCCAGGGAAATGGCCAAATATAGCTCCCATTTCCAGTCAGACAAACGCACGACACAACAGGGAGTTTGGGCTCGCGTGCAGGTCCTCATAGCAACGACCACATACCATGAGGGAGGGGGGTGGGGGTCTAAACAGCCCCATGGGGTGTGTCATTCAAAAGTGCTTCCTAAGATGGATCTTGGCATGCAATTTCGAAGGGTTCTTTTGCAGGTTGTCCTTGGAGCAAAAAGCCATGTTATCTGACTAGCTGATCTGCAGTGTGTAGCTGCTGTTTTCACCCCTCAAGTGCTAGCCAAAACATGTCTATTCCTTTCTTAACCACTGGCCGATAATCAGTGCTAAGGAACCTGACAGGATGCACCTGAAACACTCAGTTGACCACTTGTGGCTGCAGGTCATGAGACTTACCATTACAATGAACCACAAAGGGCTTATAATTAGACTGGAAGATATACATAGAAAAGTACAAACTTTTAAGCACTTAGGAGGATCAGAAAAAGAATCAACCAATTTTGACTTCAAGGTATGATGAAGCTTAGAATACGCTGTAAGCCAAAACACATGGGGAACTGAGACCATCTAGAACACAGGGAGGGCAGCAGCACAGTGATTAGTGTCTGGGTCAGCGAGATTCACTCCCAAGCAGGGCAAAGCACAGAGTCGGCCACTGCCAGAATCCGTACCTGGCTGCAACATCGCCTCCATGATATACACCGGCTGAACTAGACAGTGGGGGGGATTTTTATAGCAACCAAGCACAACTATTCTGACAGCGAGATCCCTCTCTGGCACAGCACATCTACAGGGAGAGGATAAATCTTGAGAGGCGAATTGAATGCATGATGGAGGCGAGAAAGAAGGGGGGGGGGGCACCACAGCAGGAGTAGCACATTTATCCTTGGAAGAGAAAAGTCGAGTCTCCGCACAAGTGGGAGCCCCTCATGAATCTAAGAGATGCCGGGAGAATACAGGGCCGTGAATCACTCCCGTTTGCTGGTAAGCAAAGGGCACTTTCCCTAGTCCCTATTCCTCGACAGGAGAAGGAACTAACAATATTGCATCCGGCACCCTTGCCAAAATAATGCAAAGCTGTGTGGACAAGTGGTGGGGCAATTTGGCAGACAGCTTGTTGAAATACGAAACCTTCTGGGGCAGCTCTCGTTATGCAGTGCTACCGTGCCCTTCCTGGAACATAAGTCATGGTAGACTGAGAGAGATGAATATACAATGACAGGGCGTCAGGGACTTCATATCCACACATCATAGATAGATGGGAATGGTTTTGCAGATTGAGGTTGAATGAAAGAGAGAGAGAGAGAGATTTATGTGTGTGTGTGTGTGTGTGTGAGCAAGGAAGGAAGCAGAGATACTGTACAGGGAGATGGAAATGGGGGATGAGGGACAGAGGCTGGCAGCGGCAAGCAGGAGGGAGAGACCCAGAGACTAACAGGAGGGAGGGGACAGACACAGAGTGGAGGACGGTAGAGGGAAGGGGGGCAGGAGGAGGAGAGAGACGGCATGTGAAAACAGCGCAGATGCTCTGGGACAGGCATCTGGGGACCGTTTAGAAGGCACCATTTTCCTGCTATAAAGGGAACATGACGGAGTCAACCGCTCCATAAAAAATGTAACCATCATTTTGTGTGTGTGTGTGTGTGTGTTAAGCCGACTCTGGGCTGCTGTCTGTCTGACAGTGGCAGATAGGAGCCTGGCAGTAATTTCTAGCTGACCAGTATACAATACCTGCTGAGGCATCTCTCCACCTGTTATGATGTAACGACAGCAGTAAGACTTTACTCTGGTGCTCTGATCCCCCCTGCCAACACACTACTGCCACCGCCAACATCTAAATACCTGCTTGTCAGGAGGAAAACACCTTTTCAGCCTCTTGATATTCAATACGAGGTTTGTGAGGACATGGGCTGACATTTGACCTGAAAATACAGCTCACTGCAGAGGTACACTGGTGTGTGTATGGTCATTGAAAGGGGACTCCACACTCCAAAATACACTGAACAACAAGCCCAGACAACCAAGGTTCTGCAGACCTCTAACCATGCCGCACAACACTAGATATAGTGTTGCCTCATTCACGATCTATTGACACCAAAACAAACCTGATTTAAATGTGCTCATCTGAGAAACAGTTCAATACCACTGCTTTACATATATATATATATGTTTTTTCTTTTCTTTTTTTTTTTTAATATATTTTTTTTTATATATAGCACCAAGTCAGATGCTGTAACTTAATTTAAGCGAGGTAATAATGGAACGGCTGCTCTTTAAGTGATGAAAAGAACCATTATGCCCACATTTAGTTCCATCAAAGCAATTTGCATAAACGCCTCAAATAAAATCCGCAGTCAAGCCGTTTAGCTGCGAGAGAAAGACAAGGGGGTGGGGGGGGTGGAGAGGTGAAGATAAAACTGCTGGCAGATCTCCATTAGAAGGAAGGAGACAGTTGCGTAAAGTGGCAAGGCAATCCCCAGGGTTCAAAGCCGGGGTAACAGAACAGGTCACGCCGAGGATGTCTGGGAGGCAACTGAACTGAACGGGGGAACAGAGGAGCAGGGGAGATGGGGGGGTGTCTGTTTCAGTCACATAATACAGACACGACAAAGGGCACCTCCTAACAGACTGACACCCCTGCTAGCCCATCTGTCCTACTTATGATATACGATGCGAAAACCAGGTGCCGACCTTCACCTGCTTGGCTACTCCTCCGTCTGGTTCGACTAGGAGGTAGACCACGGACAGAGCTGTGGCTCCAGTACACTATGCCTCCACGCCTGACATGGCAGGCAGGATTACAGGATATAAACTAGAGCACATAAAGATGCCAGGAATGTTTATGGTCCAGTGGGGATAAAGGGAGAATAAGTGCCATGATATCCTTGTTATTGCAGCCAGTTTGTAGGAATTGCTGTTGACCTTGAATATATCAGGGAAACATCTTGAGTAATGGGCTCGACAGACGGTACAGTAGATGACATCATAAGTGTGCCATTCATTTTCAATGAAAAGAGGACGACAAGCAAACATTTGTGATTTCTCTGCCTGCGAAAATGACAAGCGATGATTGATCTCGTGGAATTTCGGGGGGTGAGAGGTTTAAAAAATCTTTGCTGCTCATCACCTACCATCTGTCGAGCCCATGAGTCTCTCTGGGAACATAGTAATATTATTATTTTATTTATTTATTTTTTAGCCTTGAATTTTCAACTCCTTCTACATGTAATACAAAGGTTCAATTGCTTGAGCTATAAAAAAGAAATGCCAAAAATTATCTAAATTTGATCCCTAATACTCGACTCACTATCCCTACTTGGTTGGTCAATCTGTTTACATACCTTTGAGCTGGTCTGCCACCACACTCTGCCCCACTCTCTCTGTGACCAGTCCATCCTCTCGCTGGTAACGGTCATCCAGGAAGTTAGCGGTTGCCGCCGATAGGTGAACCTTCCCGGCCACGCCCAGCTGCTCCATCAGGTTGGCCAGGTTGACATCGTTGGACCAGACGTCAAACTTGAAGCGCTTCATTCCCAGGATACCACACAGCACAGTGCCCGTGTGGACGCCCACCCTCATGTTGACCATCTCCCTCTTCTCCTGGCAGAACTGTTCAATGGCCTGGATCATGCCCAGGCCCATCTCCACACAGCAGTAGGCATGGTCTGGTCTGGGCTCAGGGCAGCCAGCTACACAATAGTAACAGTCTCCCAGAGTACTGATCTTCTCGCAGCAGGTTAGTTCACAGAGCCGGTCAAACCGACCAAAGAGGTCATTGAGAAGTCCCACCAAGGCGTGGGCCGACTTGTTGGCAGACATTTTAGTGAAGCCCACAATGTCTGCGAAGAGGATGCTGACCGGCTCCATACGTTTCATGTTGAAGGGTCTGAAGATGATCTGGCCTCGAGGAATGGAGGTCTTCTTGCGTTTGTTGTTCTTGGGGCTGGAGATGGCGGCTGCTGCGCCACTACTGGAGTAGCGTTTGACAGAGCTGTCGCCTATCTCCTCATCGCCTTGTTTCATCAGTTCATCTGCCACTATCCTGGGCATGACTGAGTGGATCATACGCTCCTTCAGGGCTTTCTCCACCTCCAGGTCTTTGCCGTGCATGATGGCTTGGCCCACCTTAAGAAAGGTGCTGCGTGACCGCACCTCTGACATGATAAAAAGATGGATACCTATGGCGTGGGCACATAGGTGTAGCAGGGCTTTGGCCGGGGCCAGCCAGCGAAGCGTGTCCCAGTCTGAGTCAGATGCTAAAATCCAACCCTCCCCTGTTGGGGTCAGGTGCAGCCACCCTAAACCCTCGAAGATGATGGAGTAGAGGAGCCCCAGCAAGACAGAGGCGAAAAGGCGGACATGAAGGACGCTGTATAGCAACAAGAGAACTTCCATGCACAGGGAGAAGGTCCCTACTGGAGAGAGACAAGGGCTCCAAGAGCTCCCTGCCACAGCCTCCTCATAGGACAGGTTGTATCTGGGTCCCATGCCACTGAAATCTTCACCATCCTCAATGTCGGGGGGGAGAGTCTCCAAGTCCCTGAAGCCTGAGGTCTGAATCTGGGGCGCTAGGGTGAGGGTGAAGGTCACCAGGATGAGCAGCAGAGAAGCCTGGTTGTGGCAGCGGGAGTAGAACTTAGTGAAAGTTAAGAGGAAGAGGAGGAGGCAGAAGAGGAGGAAGGACGCGGTGGGTAGGAGGAAAATGGTCCTGTCACAGCGTGCTGGGTTGGCTGCAAAGTATAACCCCCACAAAAGGCCCACCACAGCCAGGTAGAATAGCACGTAGCGGAACCGTCGCTGGGACTGGGGGAAGCATCGCTCTCTGCATGCTTCCTCCAGGATGGGAGAGTCAAACTTAGGGTCCCAGAAATGGCCAGCAGATCTCTCAAACAGCTGAGGCATCTTCCTCTGGCAACGAAGGGTCTTGACCACGGGTCTCCTCAAGCCAGACTCTCCAGAGCTGCAGCTGGAGGAGATACTGTACTTGCAGTGCTTGGTCCCCCCCATGAGGCCTCCCCCGATTGAACCCAGCGCCCCGGTTGCGTGCTTGTGTTTCGCACTACTGCTGATTTTCACTGAGACGCACCCCTCTCCGCTGGAGTCACAGCTCACCTCTGTGTTGTGAGGGAGCAGCTGCTGATGTTGGGGGGATGCCATGTTGCTTTTTAATCTATCCAAGATTAAGACTATGCAGATGGAATTAATAGTGATTCAGAGCTAAAGGCAGGCAGAGCGGTAAGGCAATGTATGTACCCACAGTGTGATAGGCCAAGGGAATGAGTATCAAATAAAAAAGGGAGAGCAGAAAACACACACACAAAAACTTCTGCTAAATTAGCCTTGTAGTAATACTAGCAGACCATTCCAGGATTTCGAGCTGTTCATTATTGCCCCTCATGACGTCAATCCCCGCATTCCTCTACCCTCCAGTCTGTTTTGACGCACTTGAGTCTGCAAGGTTCACCCACTGCCCAGCCTGCTGCAGTCCAAGTCCAAACAACTGTTCACACTCTGGTTCACTCATTGGAAAAACATTTTGGAACCAGTCAGAAAATTACATAATAGTGCCTGTAATAGAATAAGCTCGGAAAAGAACGATGAAATAAATGTTTAAAGGAGCCCATAAGCGTTACTGGATAGATGAACACCAAGTCTCAAGTTTCATATTCTTTAACAAATATATTGTTAAATGTCATCTCTTAGATTCCATTGCCATCAATATATTTGGCTTGTCTGGTGTATCTTCATCTCTGTTCATCCGTGCAGAAGGCAAGTTGTGCCGGCGACAGCGTCCCGTTTAACTCTGTTCCATTGAGAAATAATGCCTCCAGAACTTAAAACTAGTATGCACACTTTATTTACAGAGTGTAGAACTTCATCCTGTCTTCCAAAAAATAAACCTCTGCTGGGAGTGTTTTGGTATCGCTAGGAAAGCCTACAGATATGGAACTATTGTGATGCAGGTGGTCAGCGCAACACGTTAAGGCGCAAATAAAATCCAGGTTGTCAAGAAAGCCCATTATTATCCCCACATGTTCACTGCTGCTCCAGCAAAAAGGCCTAATCGCAAGTATTCCCATGGATGGAGCCCCGTCCTTTCCTGAGTTCCCACTCCGGAATCACATCCACTGTGGTCCCAAAACCAAGGGATCCGCTCCCACAGACGTCCGTACTTGAGGAGAGGCAAAGCATGACACGCATGCGTAAAAATCTGCAAAAATCTGTTTAGTTTGATAATAAGATATCGGTCAATGGCACATGCGGGAAAACATACACTTGCAGGCTATCCACCCACCGGCAACAGCTCTGTGTTGAGTCGATATTGCTTAGATATTTACACCAACTACTAAGTTACCAGTTCGATTTCATTAAGCTTTGCAAAAGGTCATTAATTTCCAGATTTCTGACAACGTTGGTTCTAGAATTCCATGCGTGTTTGATAAAATGACGCACAGAAACAAGGCAAAAGGAAGTCTTGACTGTATGAGTCCCATTCGATCCTTTCCTTACCTCGTGTGTGGAAAGTTTTCCCACGCCAGTATTTCTCCCATTAAGTACCAGACGGCGAGCGCGTGGAGAGCCAGGCTAATTAAAAGCTCTTCCCTCCCCTCCACGCTCCCTCTGGACACAAAAGTCTCACAGAAAACAGTGACGGCTTGATCCAACGACATTAATTCAATTGCATAGGGAAGACACGAAGACGTCTCCTTGTCTCTAAATAATTCCCTTTGATTGAAGTCGTTTTCATCGAATTAGGCTGTCGAAACGTACCCTTCTTATACCCCTGATATTCCAGTGTCTTTCCTATTAGATTGTCTTATCTCCGTTATCTGACCATACAGTGTCCAATGGCACAATTGACACCATTATAAATCATCGTGTGCTATTCAGGCACAGTTGACAGCGGAGTCGCCGCTGCCACCATCTTCTGAGCGCTGTCAAAATTCGCCGTTCAGCCGCATGTGTGTAGCATTTATGTGTATGTGTCTGTGTGTGGCAAGCAGGCAGAGAGGAGGGGAGGGGAAATGTGGAGATACGTGCACGCACTTGGGGGATAGGAAAGACTGAAGGGTGGCGAGCACGTAAGCTTTTCAGAGACGGTGGGGGTGTAATTTTTCTTATCCGCAATGAGCGCGACAAGCGCACACCCCACCTCCACTCACACACCTCCCCTGTGCGCCATAACTATGGCCACAACCTTCCCCACCACAGATGTGTAGAGTAGACCCTGCCATTTTCATATTTTCTATGTGCTTATGTTGAAGGCAATAGTTTGATGCTTAAAATAGGGCGGGGCACAGTCTTGACAGCAGTTATATTCCCCTGATGTTATAATAGTTCCTAAGCAATCCCCCTGGCCTCACTTGAAAGAAACAATAGCAGCAAAACCTATTGTGGGCTATCGTCTGAAAACGACAACATTTATAGCCTACTTATAATTTTAAACGACAGTGTGGGGATATTGGGTGGATTCACCCCGACCATTTTTATTCAAATCTTTTCAAATTTGCTGAGCATATGCATGACCCCAAGAGGAAGAACCCTATTGTTTTTGGTGACCCCATGACCTGTCCTCTAGCACCACCATGAGGCCAAACTTTCAATTTTAGTCAGGAAAAGAAAGGAAAATTATATCAGTCAGGAAAATGATATCCAGAAATGCAGCTACTCATGGAGAACAAATTTGCCATAGTGAGCTATGATGTCCGCCATATAGAATTTTCCACTATTTAAATTTTTTTGAAAAACACCTTTTCCCCTACTCCCCCTACTCCCCCCAGCCTGTTTTTTAGTTCCATCGATGCACCTGATTTTCACAAAACTTACTGGGTGGCAGCTAGGGACCAACATCTTTAAACTATAATAACATTTCGGAAAACGCATGGTAAACAGGAAGTGATGTGTTACTTGTGAACTCTTTCTCCGATTTGCACCAAACTTGACAGTGAACTCTTTCTCCCATTTGCACTAAACTTGACAAATATGTTTGTCCTACAATAGCAAGGTGGCCGGTGAAGGTTAGAGTCATTTGGCCTCATGGTGGCTATATAATCACAAAACCAAAAATGTTAACTACTCCTCAACGGCTTCTCCAATCATGATTGTATTTGAAATGTGTTGTTACTTTGTGACATCCTAGTGTTGTTATTTATATGAAAGTGACGCACAAAACTATGACTGCCATTTAGATTTAAATGTCAAAACATTTAGTTTTTTTCCTACTCCTCCTCCCTGCCGTTCATGTGTTCCTTATGAAACCTCACCTGTGGCATCTACTGCAAGGTTATTATAGTTAACTAAAAATAAACTAAAAACTAAAATTAGGTGTGAAAAAACATTTTAGTTAACTGAAATAGAAATAAAAACATAAAAACGAGACTTAAGAAAAAAAACGAAAACATTATATTGTGTACTTACAAAACTAACTATAATAAAATAAGAATATACAGAAAATGTATTTAGTTTTAGTCTTTGTCAATTTGGTCAAATTTGTAAACACAGCAAGCATGAGGAGGCATTAGTACATAATGTTAATTGAGATTGGGATGGCAACAAGACTGAGTCAACTGCCTTCACAAAGTGATGTGTTTGTATTACACAATACCTATTCTGAACTTCTTAAGTAGTAGTAGCTTTATAGTAGTAGTAGTAGCCTTATTGTCATTGTCACAGGTACCGATCAGTGCATTAAATCTTAAATCTTGCCCGTGACAAATACCCCCCATATCATAATAATAATAATAATAATTATATATATATGTATATGTATATAAAACTAATACTGAAACTAATTAAAACTAAACTAAAACTAAACATTTTTAAACAATAAAAACTAAACTGAAACTAGCAAACCCACTCTGGAAACTAAATGAAACTAAACTGAGTTGAAGACAAAAATGAAAAACTAAATACAAATAAAAACTAATGAAAAATACAAAACTATAATAATCCTGATCTAGTGACCACCATTTTTTAAAAGTTGTATAAAAACAGTTGGTAGGCCAAACCGTTTGACCAGATTAGGGTCATGTTCAAAAGGTGTTATTGAGGATTCGGCCATTTTGGGGATATACCCACTGAGTCTAGTTGTTTAGACATTCAAAGTCTATCAATCAGTAGCTTGCCTCAGTCAATGAAGGGACTTCACATTTGTCAGTGGGCAATGTTGAGAAAGACTTTACCCACGAGGGATAGAAGAAAAAGGGGAAATGTAATTTTATGTAACTTCCTGCTCTGTTTGTCTGCTTGGATGTATGGGAAGATCAAACGTATAATTAAAAGAAAATACTTGCACACACGTAGATCACTGTTCAGAATTTAATGCTTAGGTTTCCTTCCAGTCCACACACTTATACATCCTTCATGTAGCATTGCAGCCTACTGGCAAGAATTTAGGCCTAAAATCTGTTTTACATGATAGGTTACATAATGATTTTATAGGAAGAGAATTTAAACCAAGCAACAAACTATATTTAGAGAGAAAGTCCTGTGTGTGCATGTGTGCGTGTGCGTGTGCGTGCGTGTGTGTGTGTGTGTGTGTGTGTGTGTGTGTGTGTGTGTGTGCATGTGTGCTCATATATGTCACGTCCTTGTTTGTGCATCGATGGTAAACTCCAGTGAATTGAACATGAAGGGTTATCTAAAACAAACACATTATTGTCATTAATCAACATGGTGATGTGAGGACAGACATCATGAGAC
>OMKL01103221.1:0-13100 GCA_900302295.1 Parasudis fraserbrunneri | reverse complement strand
AGAAAGAGAGAGAGAGAGAGAGAGAGAGAGAGAGAGAGAGAGAGAGAGAGAGAGAGGCATTCAGAGAGATAGTGGATTTATTTAAATTAAAATGTATTTTGAGAGATAAAGTGAGAGTGTGTATACTTAAATGTTTTATTTCAAACCTATTCTGAATAATAGTGATAGAAAGGAGAACATTTACTGAGCCTTAGTTCCTGAAAAAGAAAGCGAGAGAGAGAGAGAGAGAGAGAGAGAGAGAGAGAGAGAGAGAGAGAGAGAGAGAGAGAGAGAGAGAGTCAAAGACAGAACTAAAGAGCAAAAGAAACAAGTACAGATGGGTGAGAGAGAATGAGAGGGAGAGAAAAGGTAAAAAGAGAGAAAGAGAGAGGAGACTGCGGGTCAGAAGAGGTGACCCAGTTACCTGATCATGTGATAGCTGAGAGAAGATGCCAGAATGCAGCAGCAGAAGAAGAGCATGCACATCAGGCAGAGGAGAGAGGACGAGGAAGAAAAAGAAGGAGAGAAAAAAAAGGACAAAAGAAGGCGGAAGACAAGAGAGGTCAGTTGAGAAGCCAGCAGAAGCCGAACCGACACCAGACCATGAACAGATTGCACCCCCATCCCCCCTCTTTCCAAAGACAGCATGGCAAAGGGACATCTGTGTCTGCAGCAGTGACAGACAAGTCAAAGACAACACAATACCCCCAATAAAGACACAGAAACGCTGGAAGAAAGGCAATAGACTGTTACATTATTGCCAAAAAAAGACTTCCTCAAATACAGTACATTACACTGGGGATTCCCAAACTATTTCACGTCACCAAATACCGTAGATTTGTACTAGGCTACACACCCCAAGAATTTGGCCCAGGTACCACTGTCTGAGAAGATTTTTGTTGTTAGATATGATGAAGTACAGAATTCCATAAGCGTCTACACTAGGTGGGGAGATAACAGTGGAGAGAGTGAAACCTATGATGAGTGAATATTCAGCATTATACATTCTGTCATTATGCTAGCTTAATGACCCGGAACCCTCTCAAGGACCCCTGGTGGTCCCCACACCCCACTTTGAGAACTAATACATTACACCATTTCTCATACTCCCATTCAGTGTATAACAACTCAGAGATTCCACACAGTACTTAGGGGGAAGGAAGCATTAGCATAATAGCTAAACAAATAGCAACAATGATTTTGAAAAATATAACATTTTCTTTTTTTTCCTTAGAGGGATCATAAAAAATACATCCATCTCAATATTTTCTATGCAGTGTCATATTACATTAACTGCATGTTTGAATACACAGGGGCTTGAAGTGAGTACATTAACCCCCTGAGGGTGGAAAACACAGCTGTGTCGGGGAGGGTGAGATGGTAGCAAGAGGTTGTGAGTGTGTGGAGGGAAACCTTGATTGAGATGTGTTAAGCATGCCAAGGGGTAGTTTGACAGTAATAACCGGTAATCAGCAATACTTATGTGTGACGTTTGTGTGTGTATGTGAGAGAGAGAGGGACAGAGAGACAAACAGACATTCAGAGTACAGGAATGAGAAAGAGAGCTGCAATACATGGCATACACTGTTCTTTTGCTTTCCTATCCTGTCCGCAAAACAGATGAGATAATTGATCGTTAGCATCTCCACACAGCCATGCCTCCTTATCTCAAAATCACTACTGAAAACCCATACTTACTTCTGGAAAACGAATATTCCTATGATTATGACAAAGGAGACAAGGTCAGCACACACCCACATCAGGCAGTATGCATCTGGTCTCTGGAATCACAAACACAGACAACAGACACACACACAGACAAACACACACACATCATGTTAGGTCTGGACTCGAGCTCTCCTCTGATGAGACTAAGTCATGGTAAGACAAGATTATGGCTGGGCCTACCACCAGGTGGTGGTATGTATCAGAACAATTCAAAGCAGCAGTCAATATCCTGACTGCTACCTGCTGTGGAACCAAAGCTTTCTGAGATTAAGCAACAATGAAGACCATATCCAAAAATTCCCTGCGCAATTCAAGGATAATGGATTTTAACATTTTAATTAAATCCTATTTCATAGGAAAAGGAATGTGGCGGTAATTAGGTGTACTATATTTTAAGGTATGCTGTTATGGAGTGACATCATGGCAACTGCATTACAACTGTATTACAAAAAAATACATCAAAAAGACTGTAATTTGTGCTTAAAAAAACCAAATGCTGTCAAATATCATTATACAATCAAAATAAGAAAAATAGCGTGATATGACATTTTAGCTCTAATCACACAGCCCTAGTGGTAATTATGCCGTTCCATATGCCTCAACCCCCCCGGGCAGTAAGAGGCCTGCTGATGTAGTGACTGCAGTGTCTCGGCATCCAAACGCGACTGAAGTTACATGCAACAGACAGCGTGGCAGATGCCATGTCAGCCTGAACCCTCTCTGATCCACACTGAGGTGGCATGCCCACACACACACACACACACACACACACACACACACACACACCATCACGCTGTGCCCCTCTATGGCAGCACAGACAGGGGCACCAAGATGGCAGGCTGCATAGACTTGGCAGGAAGAGGGCACCAGGGCGGCACAGCATGGGTGTTACAGCGGTGGAGAGTGTGCGGAGGATCCTTAGATGTAGCCTACCGTTTTACTTGAAAGCCAGCAATCATTCCTTACGGATAAATGTCAGATGGTTAAGTCTGTTGTCATGCTTGCTATGAAAGGTCAGTGCACGGCAGGCTATGCAAAATACACCCGAAAGTGAAAGTGAAAGTGGCTGCTTTTATTCATGTGTGTGAAAAGTATGATGAATTAAAGAAAATACTTTTCCACAACAGTAGAGAGGACTTGGTGAGGTTGACATCCTTTTAAAAAGAGGAGCCCTCAGCACTGCAGTATGAACCGATACATCTTTACTCTGTCAGGACAACTTGTCAGCCTCTCTTATCAGACTAAATAAAGGTATACTGGAGCATAATGTCATTGTTCCTATTCTCTTCTCTTTATTGGATTCGACTCCACCCAGCACCTAAACCTAGAACACATACTGTATAACTACCGGTACCTTTCCTGAGGTTGAGCTCCTTACCATGAGCCAGAGAGGGGAAGGCACCTTCTTGAGGATCTGCGGGGCCTCGGAGGAGACCGAGGGGACCCCGCTGCACCAGAGCACAGAGTAGAGCCAGGGCTCGTTGACGGTGTAGAGGGTGACACTGATGTTACTCCGAGAGAATTCACTGGGGACCAAATTGTACATGGTTACTGAAGCCTGAGAGAAAAAACCCCAGCATGAATCATTGCCATTTAAAGGGATAGTTCAGATTTTTGGATTACCAATGATGTTGATTGGTAGAGTCCTTTCTCAGCACAATCCATGCTGTTCCTCATGCTAGCTCTGGATAGTTAGCCACAAACCAATTCAAAGTCAATGGGGTCATGCTACTGTCTATACAAACTGACTGAGGCTCACTGAAATTTACTTACTTTATGTGTAACTTCAGTGAGCCTCAGTCAGCTTGTACAGACAGGAGCGTGGCCAACTAGCCGGAGCTCGTATGAGGAAGTATGAAGAACAGTATGGGTTGTGCTGAGAAAGGACTCTACCAATCAACATCATCATTGATAAGTAGCAATTAGGGCTAGGGCTCCAAAAATCTGAACTATCGCTTTAAGTCACAGGACAGCGGTAGCCTAAAGTGGTATTTATGTCACATCGTTTTGTTCCTGTCTTGGGGTGCTGCACACAATACATTTATTTTATTTATTATTTTTTTTTTTAAAGTCCACTTTCTGTAAAGCCATCAAACGGCGACCTGTAGGCAAAAGTGCTCTTCTTGGTGTTACACTTTGTTTACATTTTGGATTTGAGTATAGTTGGGTATAGGGAAAGGGGTTGCTATTGCTGGCCACACCTCAGGCTAAATTCACAGTATAATAACTTACTATATAATATCCTGTATATATAGCAATAACAGGATATGTAGCCATATAGTAACCTATTACAATGTGAATATCTCCAGACCTCTCTTGGCAGAGCCTGAGGTGTGGCCAGCAATAGCAGCACCCTCTCTATACCCACTCAAATCCAAACCGCACATCAGACCAAAACCACAAAAACATGTAAACAAAGCGCAATAACAAGAGGGGCGCTTTTCGCCTAGAGGTCGCTGTTTGACGGCATTAAAGATTCTACCTGTGAAGTGTTACATTGCTTTCCTCTAGGTGAACGCGGTGTTCCTCACTGATTGGCCATTGAGATGAATTGAAAGATGGTTGTTTATTCCCGGACTACGGCCATTTCCCGCAGTGATTGGACGAATGTATGACAGCCAAAGAGTGCTACTGTACTGTATGTAGCGACTGCCCACTTACACACCCGGGAGAGAGGGGGGGGCGTGTCTGTTCCCTCTGATCAATGATGTCTTTTCGAGGTATAAGTTCTGCTCATAGGTTAAAGGTAGACTCTGTAATGCCGTCAAGCGACGACCTCTAGACAAATGAGCCCCGTTTGTTTTGTTTTGGTCTGATGTGTGGGTTGGTTTTGAAGGGGTGCATGGGGAGGGGTTGCTTTTGGTGGCCACACCTCAGGCTTTGCCGAGAGAGGTCTGGAGAAATTCACACTATAACAAGTTGCTAAACTCCAACCCAGACATCAAACCAACACAAAAAATGTAAACAAAGTGCAATTCCAAGCAGGGCTCTTTTGCCTAGAGGTCGCTGTTTGACAACATGACAGATTTTACCGTTAAATAGGGTTTTTGTGCTGGAATGTTGCTGGTTCAAATCCACAGTCTGGCAGAGGGGAAGTGATTAAAGGGATTTTTTTACAAAGCGGTTTGACATAAAGTGGTATGAAATATTTGATAGTAGTGTAATCGATGCATAGCCATTATCTGAGTTAGAGTCCCGTGGTTGAGGTTCTTGCTGTGTTCTGAACGAGCCAGGCAGTTGCAGACAGGCAGCACACAGGGTCTGGTAACAAAAAAGTTTTAAGCCATAGCACAACATGCAAAAAAAGGTTTTTAGCATCCACAACAGAATACAACAGTCCTCCTGTATTTTCAGTGCAAACTTGTGTTTGCATGTTGTGGTGTGGCTTAAAACATTTTTGTTACCGGACCCTGTGTGTTGCTTGTGTGAACCCGACCAGCTAGCTAGGAACACAGACAGAACTTCGACCGTGGGACTCGCAAGTCAGCTGACAGCTATGCATTGATAACACTACTGGCAAGTATTTCATACCACTTTATGTCAAAAAAAAAAGTGAACTATCCCTTTAACTAATGCTCTTCTCTCCCTCAACAAATACTGCTGAAGTGCCCTTAAGCAAGGCACTTAACCCCCAACTACTCCAATGGAGGTGTGATTGTGCATGACAGTGTGTGACTACTATATAGACCTTTTCAGAAGAATTCCATTGCTATTCCATTGCTAGGGGGACGGCTCGGCCACAGTTCATTTCCTGTCAGCTGTTGTATTTGCAAACATCGCAACAGGAAATAAACCGGCTCATTTAGAATGTTTATGTTGTCAAAGTTAGAAGAGGTCGATATGAGTTTTGCTGTTAAAAAGCTTGCATGCTCAGCAAATCTTACCTGGGTCATGAGAGGGTTAAAAAGAAACAATGCGTCAGCAGGGGCATGACCAGAAATGCTCCGCCCCTTTACGAGATGTGACACTGGGCGCATAACACCACACGAAGAACATAATATAGAGCTCTTTGGTAATACCGCTCAAAGACTTCCGATGTCACTCATATGGTCGTGGACAGCCCAATCAATATTTGTGAAGACAAACAACTGCTTCCCAAAGGCAGAAAACAACTACGTCTTGAAACTGTGATGTCATCAGTATGTTCGATAATGTTCTAGCCGTTCTACAGACAACAGGTTTGCAGAAGACGGTAAAGGTGACCGTGGGAGCACCTAGACTGGGATTCTCAGGGGATAAGGGTACATTTTTCTGGTCTTGTCCACAAAACAGTTTGTCAGTAGAGCAGCTCCAGATGGTTACATCTTGATGACATCACAGCTCCAGATGGTTACATTTTGATGACATCACAGGTTCGAGCCTTAGTTATGTGGTTTCTGGATTTTGGGGCAGATTTGTTCACATCAATATTAATTGGACTGTCCCTAGATCATAGGATTAAGGGGGCAGTTCACCCCCCAAAAAAGAAGAAGCATATTTTCCCCCTTACATGGAGTGCTATCTATCCATCCAGATAGTTTTGGTGTGATTTGCCTAGTTTTGGAGATATCTGCCATAGAGGTGTCTGCTGTCACTCCTATACAATGGAGCTGAATGGCACTCGGTTTGTGGCACTGAAAGCACCAAAAAATACATTTGAAAATCTCAAAAGCAATGTCTCTTACCAGAGATCATGACCCGGTTACTCAAGATAATCCATAGACCTTGATGTGAGCAGTTTCATGTAGGAACTATTTTCTACCGAAGTACACCCCCACATAATAATGTAATGTTGGGTGAACTGCCCCTTTAACACATATTTATTCTGGCCCCCTTTAATAATAGCCATCTTTCTCGTCAATGTGCTGTACCCCTGGCATTCACCAGACATGCAGAGTCACTAGAGCTTTAAGAGGCAACCCTTGATCCACTGAGCAGGTGATCTCGCCCTAGTATACCAACGGTGAGAAGAGCCTGTGACATTTATTGTACCCATGCCATGTACTGTACCTAACATTATAGCATCATAAGAATGATGTAACGGACCACTAAAATGCTCTCTACACATTATTCCACAGATTACAGGTAATGTATAAGTATAATTTACACAATCACTAGTACAATAGTGTAAACATAAGAATAGTGTAAACAAAATTAAGTTACACAGTTAAAATACAATAGTGAAAATGATAAGTGAAAATTGTGAATTAAAATTATTCCAAAAACAGGATCTGAATAATTATCACAATTCACCATAAATGTATTAAGACACAACACATAAGTTTATTATTTCTAGTGATGCAGTGGTAACATAAATGGTGGATAAACTATGAACTCCAATAGAACTCTATACTTTCCCCAAAAAAATAGTATTATTTTATTTTATTTCCTCCAAAGACGCTATTCATGTACCAGTAATTTGCCTCATATCTGAAACTACTGTACTGATGAATTTCAATCATGAAGATTAACATATCAGCTGAACAGTTAGTAGCGTAAACCAATTTACAAATAAAAAGGTGGTTAAAACTCTGTTTCACAAATATTTCACTGCATTCATTCCGAAAACAGAGGATATCTCAGACTTGAGCACATGACTGTGATAAGCCAAACCCCGCCCACGGAGCAACGGGATTGGGTGCCAAAGCAGATTCACCAATCTCTCGTCACTGTGTTTTTTTCCTGACATCACGTATAAATATCTCATTGACTCCTGTGGAAGATACATCAAGCTCAATCGTTTTGACTTAGATACGCCTCAACAAAGAAAAGGTAACCAATATCAAAAACATTTTTCGTTTCATTTTACTCTGTATTTCTATTATGGCTATGTTTACATTATTTTCCATGTCGTACAGCTAAATTACAGCATTTGAGAAGTTATGAAGCTAGCTTGCTATGCTACTAGCAAACGCCAGCTTTCCTGAGGTCATGTGACATCTCATGCCCAAGTTGTTGTGCCACTGCACTCTTGTTAGTGTGTAACTACGTTTATTATGTATTACCAACCACAAATAAACATACAACGTGAAAGTAACTCAACTCACAGGGCACAGGGTACGATTACTGATAGCTGCAATGAATTTTGATGTGGGAGTGTTTTGATTTTGCTTCTCAAAAATATAGGACACTAAAAGCAAAGGAAATGTTGAAGCTGATCATTGCCTTGGTGGGCCTGAGCCTGGGGCTGGCAAATGCGTTTCCGTCAGAGCAGGCAAAGAAGGGGAAAAACTGGGTTTTGATTGTAGCAGGCTCCAACGGCTGGTACAACTACAGACACCAGGTAAGAAGTGAAACTAAAGTCACCTTATCAAGGTAGCTATGGGTGTGACCCTATTCATGTTGCTGCTTGGATTCAGGAGAGAGACTTTTCCTTATTGACTCTTTGATAAGATTGCCTCTGCCACTTCGGAAAGTTTCTTTCCCAGACAGTAAATATGCTTGGAGATGTATTCTGAGTAACATTTTATGAACCTCTGTACCTGCTATTCTCCTCCAGGCTGACGCTTGCCATGCTTACCAGATTGTACACCGGAATGGCATTCCTGATGAGCAGGTTGTTGTGATGATGTATGATGATCTAGCAACCAATGAGGAGTAAGTCTTCTTTTCCTTTATGTGCAAAAATTCAACTATGAATGAGTTCTTTTTTGTTTCGTGTTGTTCCCGCCCCCCACTCACATCATAGGCTAGTGTTTGGTTACTTTGTTTTGTTGGTTGTGCTTCCTGTATCCATCCACCCTGGAAATCAATATAAACTGTTTTAATGTCCATTAGTGTCAATGCATTGTCAGTGTTCTTTCGGGAAAGGGAAGGCTGCTTTCAAAACGAACATACTCTGTAAGATTTACGTAGAAGTGTAGTGTTATTGTGGGGGGGGGATTAACACCAGCCAAATGCAGGTAAATTAATGGCTGGGAAGTGTGTCCGTTTCACCAACCACTTGACCTGGTAGGTGTTCTTGAAATCTGTCAAAAGAAAAAAATACAATTGTCAAAAGGTCAGTTTTGTTTCGTACATCCATTTGGGCAGGTAAACATTTACTGTTGAATATTTTGGGGTTCACCTGTTATTGTGTCAGGCAAAGGAAAAAAAAAAAGTCCCACCCTGATGTGTTATAAACCACGGTGAGTGCTTTGGTTACGACTATAATCATATCCAGGCATCTAAATGACATGATGATACAGCCTACCGTATGCCTGTCACAATTGGGTTTCAGACAGGAAAAGACATTGAATCATTGCAGACTCCTCTCTGCATTTCTCACGTTGCTGTGGCATGTAGGCTCCAGTGAGCTCCGTCGTGTTGGACAGCAGCCTTCAGACGAGGCTGCTCCGTAAACAGCCCCGAGTTCAGAGGGAGAGGGAGACACTGAGACTGGGCTGTGCAGTCACAAGGAACTAATTTTGGAGTCCCTTCAGGGCCTCGACTACGACTTGCATTTCTCAGTCTCTAGCAGGAGTGTAGTCCGTACACATCCAAAAACTTGACCAGGTGTTTTGTATAAAGGCAGAACTATGTAAAAGATAGATATTCTGCACAACGGATTGCCACTCCTTTTTGTGGGTCAAAATATGTGAGTCAAGAAAAATGGAGCTTGCAACTCCTTTTCGATGTTAAAAAAAAATCAATTATTTTTATTATTAGACTAGTGACAAGGAATCACCACAGACCCCTAACGTGAAATGTATGCGGACATCTTTTGTTTTACTGATGGGCCAGAGATAAAAAAGGGGATAGAGAAGGTGGAGGTGTTGAGTAATAAGAATCAGAAACACTTTGCAACAAATACAATGCAACAAAACTTACACTGCCTTGATGACAATGGCGCAGAAACATTCGACAACTCGCAAGTTTCACAGTACTGGAGACGCGCATTCAGTGCACAGGGATAGCATGGCAACCAATTCAAGACAGACAGATTGATTGAATTACGTAATTAGCTGCTAACAACCAACGATGGGTCCACGAAGGTGCCTGTTCTTGGGCTGCACGCGCGTTGGTCTGTGAGTCGCAGTGTCGAATACCTTGACACAATGTAGGCTAAGTTCTGTTGATGATTTCATCATAACACAAATACCTGGACAGAATTCAGATCAAGTTTTGAAGATGATTATGTAAAATTGGTCATTGTATATCTGCTACCATACTTGAGGTTATTGACCTGCAGTGTGGTTATCAGCGTCACCTGTTGTGTTGGTTGCTTGGTAACTCATGTAAAATAACCACTGCAGGCAGGAAGATGGTCCGTGTTGCTTCTAACAAAGAATATAATCTTCAAATCGCAATTTTGCTAGTTATAGCTTTTTCCAGTGCCTTGACTAAAAATGTTTTCCACTTACCACCAATTTCATGTGGAATGATAGATTTCTTTTAGTTATAGTGATAAATACTACCTTTAGAAATAATATGAGAAGGAAGACAGACTATTGTCTATAAAATTAATGACAAAAGCAATAGAGGCCTCTCACTGTCTGTTTAGAATGTCTATTTGTCCTCCATGTTGGAAGAAACAACAGTTGCTATGTGTTGATATATCATTAATATATCAACAAAGATGTAATAATTTGGTGTCTTATTACTGGATCTTGTTCCCAGTGGTTACAGGCAGCCATGTTGGAAGGGAGACAGCTACCCTAACATTCTGTGCGAGGCCTCTATTACTGACTGATCTTTGACACGAGTGCACATGAGGAAGTGATACCCTAATGAGGGGGGAACCCCCACTTGTGCTGTGGAGTTTTCACCACAGTCCCCATGGTTTTGGTCACCTGATTAATGATCATTCATCTCCTCATCATGTGTCCTGTAAGTCAGGGTGAACGTGTGTATTGTCTGCCTCATCAGCTGTTTTCACTTCCCTTTTTTTGTTTTTGTTTCCAGCAACCCCACCCCTGGTATAGTGATCAACAGGCCTAATGGCACAGATGTGTACAGCGGAGTCCCCAAAGATTACACTGGGGATGTGAGTATAAAGAGGGTGTGCTGGTGTTGTCCTCGGTCTTCAAATCAAATTGTACATGAAAGAAGATCTTCTCATTAGCAAATGCTGAGCATTAACCCCTCGCCATTCATTTTACATTGTTGAAAAAAGCTTTGGCTGCATGTTTCAAAATTCATGTCACTTTCGCAAACCTCAGGGGTGGGGGTAGATATGAGAATTTTTCTTTTTCTAATATTGTGCATCCTTGTGCACCCTCAATGCTTGGTTGTACTGTTAATGTTCAAATTAATTGCTACTGATCTGTTAAAGATCCCCGCCAGATCTATTTTAAAGCCTTAGAAATGTTCTGTGTTCAATAACAATTTGTATAAATATGGTTTTTCCACCACACTGTTCAATTGTTCAACAAGCACCCATTGATATCTGCCGGGAATTCCAAGTCGCCAGCTTCTATTCTTTCAAGACGTCAATACCTACTCAGCTTTCTGTGTATGCTGAAGCTAGAGGTGTCAAGTTACCACATATTGGCCCATGATAGGGTCAACTGATTAGTGGGATTTCATGGAAGTACAATGAAGCTCTCCCGCTCCAGGGGAAGAATGTGAAAAAGGTGCTCTGGTGACACGTTCTGCACAAATAGCAATGTGTATAGTCAAAGTCATACCTCCAAGAGGAGTTAAGCATAAGAAAAACACGTTTTTGAGTGGAGGGGTTCTTTAAACCTCTTGTTTTCTTTCTGTCTGCCCTGTTTGTGTATGCGTTTTCTGAATCCTGAAGGATGTGACTCCTGAGAACTTCCTGGCCGTGTTGAAGGGTGACTCGGCAAGTGTCAAAGGCGGCTCTGGGAAAGTCCTGAAGAGGCAAGTAGTGGTGAGAGATGGAAACGAGTATGATGAGTCTGCATGTGCAGGTTTCCAATACAGATCTGGAAAGACTGGGAAATGAAAGTGTGGAAAAACACAATAAAATTACGAGAAAGCACGGAATTGCAAAATACTTGCCCTTGAATTTTGTGCACGCTTCAATATTTATCAATATTTATTTGATAAAGAATCAATATAAGTAATAATATAATATTAGTGAAATTATTTTTAGCCTGTACTCTTAAGATGTTAAACAATTAGAGATAAATCTGCAATATACAAAAAAAACTGAGGGCTTGAAAATAATGGAATTTCAAAATGAAATGCATGGGAACCCTGTTTTTGATGCCAGAGGGGTTGATGTCCCTCTACTTGCCGTCAAGACGGAAATAGGAACATCTTCCGTCTGTAATGAATGCTCCATTGGAAGAACGACACCTAGCTGTTTTTTCTTCTCTCTCTCTCTCTCCTGGCAGTGGCCCCAACGATCATGTGTTTGTCTACTTCACTGATCATGGTGCACCTGGTATCTTGGCCTTTCCCAATGATGAGGTAAGCACTTCTTTTTTTTTTTACCTCTGTGTGGCTGTTTATCTCAGGACTTACTGTACAAACAATATTGCCCGGTTCTTAACCAGCAAAACCAGACACTGACTGTTGCTTTGACCCCTCAGTTTAGTTAGTCATACTGTATAATACCTTGTGATAACATTTACTGGAAGTGCTGAGTCATTGAATTTGGTTCCTCCCAAGAATGTGGGATTGTGAAACTCTTGTTTCTTTTATCAAAGATCTCTCTGGATGTTCATGTTGGCATGATCTCTGTGTTTTTCTTTCAAAGTTTTTTTGAGTTTGAAACACAGTAGAGTGACAAATGAAAGGGAGGGAGAGAGAGAGAGAGAGGGGAGACGGCCTGTGACAGAGGTCTAGAGGTCTCACAATGTTGTTCGAAGGGCTACTGGGCGATATGGCCAACACATCTTATTTCAATATTTTTCTTAGTTTTGAGTAGGGTTGCAAAATGTCAGGAATATTCAAAGGTGGAAACCTTCCATGGGAATTAACAGGAATATATGGGAATTAACGGGAATATATGGGAATTAATGGGAATAAATTGGAAATATAGGGCTTATTTGCACAGGCTGTATTTACCATGTCATATGCAGATAGAAACATAAACCTACCATATCATCATAAGCCGATATAATTGCAAACCCTTCTAATAGTTTGAAATATAAGTGTAGGCTTCATTTATGGCAAAACATCTTCATTTTGCCCAGAGACTGTGAATGTATCCTAATTTGGTCATACTACACTCACACACACACACACACACACACACACAGGCTATGTGTTACAGAACATTCTCAGGAAATATAGGGCTTATTTGCACAGGCTGTATTTACCATGTCATATGCAGATAGAAACATAAACCTACCATATCATCATAAGCCGATATAATTGCAAACCCTTCTAATAGTTTGAAATATAAGTGTAGGCTTCATTTATGGCAAAACATCTTCATTTTGCCCAGAGACTGTGAATGTATCCTAATTTGGTCATACTACACTCACACACACACACACACACACATATGCGTGCACACA